>VNJM01001487.1:0-230531 GCA_008042475.1 Drosophila kanapiae | reverse complement strand
CCAACAGAGGGAACAACTGCTAAGCCAACTACTCTGAAGCCGACAGAGGGAACAACTGCTAAGCCAACAGAGGGAACAACTGCTAAGCCAACAACTCTGAAGCCAACAGAGGGAACAACTGCTAAGCCACTACTCTGAAGCCAACAGAGGGAACAACTGCTAAGCCAACTACTCTGAAGCCAACAGAGGGAACAACTGCTAAGCCAACTACTCTGAAGCCGACAGAGGGAACAACTGCTAAGCCAACTACTCTGAAGTCGACAGAGGGAACAACTGCTAAACCAACTACTCTGAAGCCAACAGAAGGAACAACTGCTAAGCCAACTACTCTGAGACCGACAGAGAGAACAACTGCAAAACCAACTACTCTTAAGCCGACAGAGGGAACAACTGCTAAGGCAACTACTCTAAAGCCGACGGAGAGAACTACTGCTAAGCAAACTACTCAGAAGCCAACAGAGGGAACAACTGCAAAACCAACTACTCTGAAGCCGACTAAGGGAACTACTGCAAGGCCAACTACTCTGAAGCCGACTGAGGGAACAACTGCTAAGCCAACTACTCTGAAGCCGACGGAGGAAACAACTGCCAAACCAACTACTCTGAGGCCTACTGAGGGGACAACCGCCGAGGGCAGCACCACTGCGTCTCTGCCACCATTCATTATCTTTGATTCACTGACCACAGTGGCTACCTAGTTTTAGTACGACAAAAAGTAGTGATAAGTTTCTTAAAACCCAATTTCATGTATCTACCCATATTTTTATTCAACTAAACGACAATTAAAAGTTACAAAATAACAATAATGATGAAAGTTTTCTAAAATGTTTCTAAGCACGCCGCATCACTTCACAGATACAGTGGTTACTATTAAAACTTCTTCAATAAGAGTCTTTAATCAGAATTCTGTATTTGTGGTTCCAATAACACCCGTTAATATTTACTAACTTAGGGCAAACGCAGCAAATTATACAAAGCCACCGAAAAATTATATTGAATGTAGATAACAAATTAAAAAAGAAATAAAAGAAAAGAAACAAAATATAAAAAAAAATATTTAAATAGCCGTGGTATTGTTTTAAACCACCACATTTTTCATCCTAAGAATTCAATTGTACTTTCATTATTAAAATGCGTTCCCACATAGCTAATTATTATTTAGGCTTGACCGAAGTGTGAAAAAAAACATGATTTACATGTAACTATAAGGAAATCTTATAGTCTGTATAATCTGGATATGGAACAAACTGTCATGGCTGAATCACATTATCTTTTTCAACATTCTTTCAATGATATCCTATTTATGCGAGATGCTTCCTTCTGAACTCTGTACCACTCGCTTTCGTTCACCTCCGAACCATACAAGTATAGGTACCAGAAAGGAAAAGACGATTGGTTGATGATTATGGAGTACTTTTTACACCGAAAAAAAAAATAAAATAAATGGAAAACAGTATAGTTCGAGGAGTCATTAAGTCGATCCTTGGATTAAACTCTCTTCTAAAAGGGAATATTGTTGTCCAGTGTGTTGCCATCCTCGACGCTCTCCTCGCTGTCGTAGTCGCTGAAGGAGTCTTGCGAGTCGCAGAGCCCGGGAAACTTCTCGCTGACCCGGTGCTGGAGGCACTTGGAACCGGGGGGGCCTTTCTGATAGATGGGCTCATTGAAGATATTGTTGTAGTCGTAGTTACAGGTCAGCATGAACTGAAAGCGATTGGTCTGGGGCTCCAGGAAGCGGACGCCGGCACAGCCTACGCGGTGCACCCGATCCGAGACCAGTAGGGTGAAGTGACCGATCTTCTTGCTGTGAGAGAAAGGAGGAAATTTAAGGGACTATTCTCTTGCTTGTGCGCCTCAGAAATCCGTTCAAGTTTTCTTTTGATCTTCTGAAAATTTTTCTTGTTCTTTGGTTTCCCTATTGGTTCAACTTACCCCTGCGGATGCGGATGGTAGCTGTCGATGAAGGTCTGGTTGGCGTCCTGGTACTCGCGGAACCAATTGATTACGAACGACTTCATGCGCCGAGAATGCGACTTGAACTCCCGCCCGATCCAGAAGTAGCCGATGTTCTGGCCGCTAAACGGGAAGCGCGGCGTGTTGCGGCATTTGTCGTGGGCGAACTGGCACCGCTTCGCGTGCAGGGCGGCCATCTGCTCCAGCTCCGTGTCCCAGCTCAGCAATGGCATGCGGGCGGCGCTCTGGTAGCCCTCCAGCTCACCGCTGGCGATCCGCGACCTGGCCAGGTTATGCATGTCGAGCAGCAGCTGTCGGCGCCTTGGACTCATGTCCAGTATCTTAGGTTCCGGGCCGCAGCTGGCGGCAAAGCTTCCATTGTTGCCGCAGGCAATGTGGGGCGCCTGCACCACATGGGTGCCATTGTAGACCTCACAGAGAGTGGCGGCGCAGTAGCGACTGCCTGCTGCCCGGGTTGGAGTGGCCGACGAGGACCCTTGCGCCAGCAGGAGCAGCAGCTGAAGCATGAGCACTGCAGCCGTTAGGCTGCACTTGCTCCGTAATCTCGTCATCGGCATGGGCATCTCGGCGGTCAGCACACTACTGAGCTGGGATAGCGCGGCAGTTTGGGCTTATGAATGGCGCGACCTCGGTTGTGGTGCTGCTGCCGCTGCTGCTGCTGCTTTCCCACAGCTTTCAGGGTTGGGCAGAGGTCTATAACTGGTTCCGATTAGAAGGAAATTAGCCAGAGCCATCGGAAGCAAGCAAAAGCATCGGGGCGTCAGCTGGAAGCCCGCATAGATGAGGACATCGGACAGGGCAATTCTTAAAATAAAGGTTCTATTAGAGAATAATCACCAATTAATCTTGGCTCAATCTTAGCTTAGCTCACAACAGGTTCTATTACAGATTTGGGATCGAAAAAGGGTGTAATTAACAATTAAGAAGTAAGTACCTTAAAATGAGTGTCTTAATTAAAGGGAACTGGGTTTTCGTGAATGTGAAAGGCCTTCTATAGTTTGTTAATAATTGAATGTTTTTTTTTATAATTTTTATATTTGTTATTTTATTTATTATTTATAATTGTTATAACCAAAACTAATACTCTAAGACATATATATATATATATATATATATATATATATATATATATATATAAATTATTTATCATGAAAATGAGTTTGTATCCTGATATTCAAAATATTTATTATATATGTATTTACTGTCGTGCCTTAGTTTGAGGTTTCGTACAGAACATATTATCACCATCAATTCTGTCCCAAATGGAGTCTGGAAAAACTAGAATAGGTTCTCGGTTAAGTGCACTAAGAATTCACTGCATCACCAGATCTCTAGATCTCTCTGACCATCCATCGTATCGGATCGAAACGATACGACCTGAGGCAGACCGGTTTGGCATCGGCTCATCGCTTTGGGGCAATTGGTGGGTCTGGTGGGCTCCCGTATAAGTGGTAATCAGTATTGCCGGCGAGTGTGGGAAAAATGCCTGCTTCAAGGAAATTACCCATAAGTAGCCGTCCGTGCCGGGGAATTATTCTCTTTCCGCCTTGGGCACTACACAACGGGCCGAAACCGACTAGAAGT
Organism: Drosophila kanapiae; assembly: GCA_008042475.1. Taxonomy (NCBI): domain Eukaryota; kingdom Metazoa; phylum Arthropoda; class Insecta; order Diptera; family Drosophilidae; genus Drosophila; species Drosophila kanapiae. Next base: position 226,973 of record VNJM01001487.1, on the reverse strand, counting down.
CATTAACACGTAACACTAACAACACCAGCAAAACGTCGTAAACCCCAAAGGTAAAAAAAAATATAAGAAAAGCAAGAAGCAAAGTTTACTTAAAAAGCCGAAGCTTCAATTCTCTTCCTAAAGATTCATCTACTTCAAACCAAAATATTGCTTCTATGGCAAAACTGTTCGGAACGCTATACCAAATAAATCCAAATAAACAGAAACAGTATAAATAAGAAAAGCACCGAAATACAGAAATTAAGAAGAGACGTCGACAGAAACGTGCTTCACACCTAATTGGCGATAATTAAAATAACAATGCCCATAGCTGAGGCTTGGCGTCAAGCAACAACAACAAAATCGAAATGCGGAATATGCAAAAAAAAAAAACAACAAAATAAATAATAATAAAACAAGTAAGAAAGGTAGCACAGCGTCAAGTCAGCTAAACCGTGAAATACCCGCTGCCAAAATAATGAGCGTTTAATATTTATATTTTCTAAACTTTGACTCCCATCGAAAAATAAATCAAATATGTGCTATATTTAATTATTATTACTATTATATTATTATATTTTATTTAATAATTATATTATCCGCTTTAATGAAAGCTTTGTGTGAAGTATTTATGAGAATTTTTTGGTTGGCCTTAAGTCATAACACCCTTGTTTATTAATGAGTAATGGGTATAACAAAAAAAAGTAGAAATCGACTCTGAAATAAAAGGTGATTATGGCATCGAATGGCCATCCTCGAAATAGCCAAACAAGAATGGATCTGATCGCAACGTCGCTTCTTCAGCTTTGGGTCAATTCTATTTCTAAAACAGTTTTTTTGTTTATATTGTTCCGTTTTTTTTACTGACTGGGCCAGATTGCATATTTACAACAGAACCTGGTTCTTGGTTTATTTAGTTTTTTTTTACTCTAGAAGAGGGTTTGGCCAAAGGTTTCAAACACAGCTCGATCTGTTAAAATCTTAAACTAGTTTCCCAGTTCTAAGGCTAACCTATAAAGTCTTCTGTTTATTGCAAATATTAAAAGACGAATAGATGAAGTAGAACTACACTCAGAAAATAAATGTATTCAAACTTAAAATTATTAAAAGCCATGCAAATATTTTACAACTAAAATAAAATCAAGATAAATAATTATACAAAATAATTCGACAAAGAATAGATTTGTTGTTTGTTTTTTATTACAGCTTTTATATCATACTTGTAATATATATTTCGGTCATAACCTAACAGGGCTTTCGCATTATTTTTCTTCTGAATTTAAATAAAAATCTTTTATGTGTCTCGTTCTTTTATAGGGCAATAAGTGTCATTCTTTTGTTTGCGTTTTAGGATCTTAAAGTTAAGGCGAGAAAAAATAGTAAATAGGTAAGCAAACTATAGTTTTGTGGAAAACGAATATGTATAATTTCATTTTGTCTATTTCTACGTTGTTTTTGTTATCAGTGCAGATTTGCAACATATGCAAAATGCATTATTCTGATTAAATTCAATTTATTCAGCTTAAGTTTTGTTCTGATTTCCCCATTGATCACGTCTCATTTCCCCATTGATCGCCGCCTCAAATAATTAGTCATCGACATATGTATATAGGTAAGCCCTTCTAGAATTCGAATTGCTCGAGAAATATTCAGAAAGACCTGGTCCCCAATTGGCTGCAGTTGGCATATGACGCAGTTGAGGTTTTTTCTCGCATATAATTAGCGAAATGTGATTATGAATGATTTGTGTTGCCACGATCTCGCAGCCGGCCAGACCTGTACTCATACCCGTATTTCATAGACGTTAGCTCTACGCGATGCTGTTGTAATTAAAGATCTGCGAGTTGAAGTTTAAAGTTTGCCAGAAGTTTGCGTGCTTGGGAAGGGACATATAAATACATATAATTTGCATAGAAAATGATTAATCACGCAGCGGGTAATTGGCGGCGACGTCAGCGTTGCAGTTGTTAAATAAATAAAATCAATAAATTTAGCCGCGACTAAACATAAATTACTTGGGCAGTGTATACGAAAATCCATTATGATTGGCAGCATAATTGTATTAATTAGCACTGCACTTCCTTATTCTGTAATTGCGGCAGTACATCACGTTCATCGTGATTTTTACAAAATTCCATTGAGAAGAAGTTCGGGAAATGGGAAACAATTGGAGAAACATAGACGATGAAATGGGGTTTAGTTTTTAAAATAAATATAAATAGAATATGGGAAGGGGAAGGTAACCAATATTTTTGGCTGGCCATTTCGGCTTCAGCAATTGTCAGTCAGTTGTCAGGTGTTAACTTCGGCGCTATTTGCCTTTTATTTTCATTTTGTTTAATTTAATTTCCAGCCATCTCTCTGGCTAGTTGTCTGTGTATCTGTGCACTAATTAAATTCATGCTGAAATTTTTCTAATTAAAAGTTTACTAATGAAATTTATGCAGCTGCTGCTGCCGTTGTGTGGATGTGTGTTTGTTTCGTCCAAAGCCCAAAAGTCGCGCTTTCAATTAAAAATCGCCATAAACGGGCGATTTGGCATGGAGAAAGGGGCAGTTTTACACGCGGACAGCTGGCAAGCTTGATGTGCTCGAATTAGATTTGTATTAAATTGCATTTTTGTGGTTATTATTTATTTCATTGCATTTTCGCTGCACTAGCACGTCTCGCGCACTAGCCGGCGGCCTTTTTTCTTTTTTTATTTCTATTTTTTTTGGGACTTGTAACCAAGTGCATGGGCGAGGGTATAGTTCATGCCATCAAATGTGGCATAATTAAATACTAATATCAATCAACTGAGTGAAGCAGCAGGCTTGAGGGGGTCCGCATTGCGGTTTGATTATCAACTACATAAATATAAATAATAGGTCCTGATTTAGTTGATTTTATCGATATTAAGCACATAGCCATTGGGTTGTTCAGATTGCAACGAAAAAATATATTAATTGTAGAGATTACCAGTTCGGTATGCGGTATACTTTGCATTTTTAAATATAAATTTGTTTACTATATACGACTATCCAAAACGACGGCTACCAAATACTAACACAAATTGATTCTCAATTTTAATTTAAATTGTATTTAATTCTATACTTTCTTTTAATTATTGTTCAGAACTTCTACTTCTTTGTATAAGCATTCTTGCACGTCGATGCACTACGGTCAGTACACTAAAACAGCCCAAGCACGTGCTTGTTAGGGTGAGGTGATAGTAGGCACGATAGGAGAAAGTTTAGGTAAAGTATACGAGGAAATAAACTACTGGCGTGCTGCCTGAATGTTGTTGGCTTGGACACCAGACTATATAATAATACGATGCATAACGCCATATTAATTGTTTCCTCGAGTGCTTTTGAGCTGCCTCAAGGCTAGAGATGACAAGGTATTTCGATAAATCGACTCTGTAATGCTATTTATAATGTATAATATCTATATTAATTTGAGCTATATATAGCTGCGATTAATCCATATTCTATTTGATATAACAGAGACAAATCTTAAATTGATTAACCTTATGGATCATGCATAATTAAAAACAAAGTAAGGTTTGATATTATTATGTATTAAAATATACTTTTTTATACTTTACTTTATAAAGAAGTAATTAAAAATGTGACTTTTAAGATGTTTTAAATGTAGTCGACATGTGTATAATATAAGGATACTATCTGTGGGCAATATGAGTTTAGATGAGTTTAGAAACTATAAAGTGAATTCCAAAATGTTGGTGTAAGATGAAAGTGTAAGTGGTTAACCAAGGGCACTTGTATGGGTGGAAGGATGCTAGGGTTGCCCTCTTTAAGACAGGAATTTTAAGTAATTAGATGCATACAAACACGTGTTTGTACTCAATTATGAAAGCGATGTGCGCCATGTGGCGCCGACTAGGAATTTCATTTGGTTGGCAAGTCACGTGATGTGCAACAGCAGCATCAGCCGCATTCAGCCGGAGCCGCCTTGAGGTTACGTTACGTTGGGAGTACGGACAACGGACCATGAAACAATGAGGAGAGAGCAGGGAGCAGGGAGCCGGGAAAAGGGAAAAGGGAGCAAGGAGCAAGCACCAAGGAGCAAGGAGCAGCGAGTACGCAGCGCTGACCCGACACATTGATAAACTGCGTGCCGCAATATGAGACTGTTAGCCGCAGAACTTTTGGCCATGAGCGACGACTGCTCGGCGGCGTAGGAGCCCGGCCTGCCGCTAATTTATGTCGTCCTGGCCGCCGAAGATGGATTCTGGCCCACGGCCAGGGTGTCCTGGATGGGCTCCCCAGTGCTTAACATGCGCTGGCCGTTGTCCTTGCTTGCTTCCTCTTTGCTTCTATTTCTTCTTTTTTTTCTGTTTGTTTCTTTTTTCCTTTTCGGCGGTGGAACTGGTCAACTGGCACATGGCATTCCCAGCGGCACGCTCCACGGGCATCAATATTCCTGACGCTGGACGCGCATGGCCACCTCCGGAGAGCGAAAGTCTAGCAGTCCGGCGAGATCCCAAGACACACAGACACAGGGGCACTGGGGGAAAATTGCAGCAATTAGTAGGCAAAATATACATTTATTGTTTCGTTAATAAATACATAGTTTTCAAGTGTTCAGTATTCTATCCAGTATAATTCTATCCTTGCCTTATTTATTAATTGTTTTAACAAGTATTTCCAAAGTCTAGATCTGTGATGATGCCGGGGAATACAAATTAAAATATCAATTTCTTTATTTTTTGACTGTGCATCCATTCCAGTACAAAGACACAGGAGCCAAGGATAAGGCACAGTCAAAATATTGACATGACTTGCTCTTGGCCGAGCTCTTTGTTGCGCTTTATTGGCAGGAAGTCTCCTAACTCCACTTTCCACTGCCCAACTATCCGCATCCTGCCTGCTCTCCGCCGACTTCCTCCTAATATCGTTTCCAATTTGGTCGATTTTAAAGACATTCGCCGGGTCTGCGAATGTGGTCTGTGAATGGCTTGCATTTGGAAATTCGTTTACTTCAATAATGCCAAATAATGGCCGAGATTTCGTTGGGCGATTTGTATGTTTGCCTCCGTGCTAGAGAGATATTCCCAGGCCCTCACGTATGTAGGATTTTTTTTTTCCTGATATTTTGTATATCTTATTTTTCCCATATTTATGCTCCCTTTATCCTTTCCTTTTTTTCTTTTTTGGGGTTTTGGCTTTTTGGGAAATCGTGTTTGGCTTAGGCGATTTGGACTAACGAAAGCGGAAATATATTTTCAGTTTAAAACTGCGGTATCATGGCACAAGAAAAAGCAACTATAATTAAAAAGCCAATGAATTATACTTTATAATTTGTATATATTTATTTATCTGCCTTTCGAGATGGACACTAAGCCATAAAAATATACAATTTAAAAGATACACTCTCGTAAAGGAAACTAAATTTATACTCGAGCAGCTTTGAATTGTTATACAAGTTGAATAATATCTTTGTTATTTAAATTCAAATTGTATTTCAATATCCCATGACTTTTCTTTGAACACAATTGGCAAGTGCTTAACGATAGACCCTTGGCTATTAACCTGAGCTCTGATTGCTTGACGTAAGTAAATATATCCTCCTTAAGCCACGCACAACTTAACGTAATCATTTTACGTTGCAGAGTGAGCAAACACGCCTATGGACTTTACCAGAGATAAAAGTATAACAATATATACTCCTACTTCTTTATGGTTTTACTTTTTTTTTTACCAAAAACTATATATATTAAATATTTAGAAATAGTATTTGGAAAAACTCATACAGAAATGTACGTGAAATGTGCATAGTTTTATGCAAATACCCATATGTGTGCGAACACTTTAACATTAATTCAATTGATCCGATGCCAGAAGGCTAACGGTAATGACCTAGCAAAGGACTTTGCCGGCTGGACAATGCCGAGACGGACAAATGGCGTTAAATAAATAAGCATAATTAATTCAGGTGACGTCTTTGACTTCTGGCGAAGCCTATTCTCAGCCAAATCCAGGCGGATGCCGATTGTTTGTGTAATATTTGTTAATATTACATTTAATGGTAGGTTAGAAAGATAAGCTAATAAGAACAAGATGCGTAACGCTAACGATTATTTTCGCTGTTGAACTTTGCGATCTATTTTATTTAAGGTCAAAATTTACAATATCGTTTAGAGATGGCAAAACATATCCATATATTGATATTCGAAGCAGAGGCCATTTTACCTTAACGTTGCGATATATGTACATATGTCCGATAAGTCAATTTGTTTGATATATCGGATAAACTTAATTTAAACTATGATTTAGCTTTAATATTGTTTGACAATATCGATATGCAAACGTTAAATGCGTTTTTTTTTTTTCGAAATGATATTTCTTCTTGATATACCTCCCTTATATCGTTACGATAAAAAATGAGGACAATAAAATCATTCCTTTTTTATAATGTGACATTTCATGGTTTCTTCGTGTGAATGTGGCAATGAAAATCATTACGTGTTGGTGTTTGTCGCGCTGCTGGGACGATAACTCCCTCGTCCCCGTTGCCATTCCCATCTGCACCTCCATCGGCCTAGTCCTCGTATCCGTCTTCCATCAACAGTCAGTAGTAGCCGTGTTTCCTGGCCCGCCAAGTGGCCCCATCGTGGCCTCGTGGCCACGTGGCCACGTGTTTACATGTATAGCGGCCGTAAAGTAACGCCAAACAAGCGCACTTTACAGCCTCCAAATGTCCTGGCTGGCTGGGACAGGAATGGGACTTGGGATGGGGACTCCTCGGTGCGGACTTTCCCCGACAAAGGTGGGCCGTGTTTAATTTTTAATGAAACATCACATAGCGAACGGCGAAAGTTGAATTTATGACTTGCACATGAAAAGCAGACTGTCCTTGATTATATCAAGAACTTGAGAGTCTTGATATATTTAATATAGAATTACAGGAATAAAAGGAGTCTCAAAGATAAATGTATATGTTTTAAGAAACTAAAATTAAAATATTATGTACTAAGGAATTATTAATTAAAGAACAAAGGCTTTATGCCAGCGAGATGAACAATTTCTGACACAAAATTATAATATAAACAGTTGACATTCTGAGAAATTCTAAAGAATTTCATACATTTTTATGCATGTTCCTTGTACTTAATAATTATGGAATTATGGATATTATGGTTTTGGGGGTAGATAGCTTTAAGTTTGCATATTGATAAGTGATTGATAAACATCGTACAAAGCTTTCTCTACAACTTCTCTAATATGTGTACAGCAATACACTGTATCATTCCTGTCATCAGCTCCTTCGTATGCCCTTGAAAACCTCAAGCTGGTTGCGAACAAACTTAACGAATGATGATGTATTTATTCAAATACATTTGGAACCTACCAGAGGGCTAAGACCGACCTTATAACTCACGTAACTGTCTCTTCCACAGCAGCATTCCATTGTTGAGTAGATTTAGGTTCCTCACATATCACATGTATATATATGCACATGCCAGAGTATCGGCAGACCCCGAACGATTCAATAATAAATGCCTTTTGCATTGTTTTCCCAAATGTGCCGCAAATTGCGAACATTTTATGCACTTCAAGCTGCTCATTAATAAGCACGCACACAATTCGGGGCTTACTACACGTGTGTGTACATGTGTATGCCCGAATTTCACATATTGGCGACTTAATTAAATTTGACAGTAAAATATTTGATCCTAAATCACTTGCCATTGCCTTGTGATTTTGCCATCGCCTTCGCTCCTTGTTGAGGGGTTGCACTTTGAGTACTTGGCAAATCAATGGGAAATTTGCTTAGCCAATTTGTTAAATGCAGGAAACGACATCAGCATATAACTTGCTATATATGTGCATATGTACACACACGCATCGGCCAAAAGACCAAAAACTGGACAGATAGTGGTCGTCCTGCCAGTATGTTCGTGTGTATGTGTCCATGTCCTGGCTGTTAAGTGCAGCCCGCAAATAAATCATAAAATATTTAGTCGAAAATTTGCATGAATTGTTCTGCTGTGAGCAGCGCGCGTGCTAGAACGACGTACTTGTAACTCAAAATTTTTCCGTTCTTTTTTTTTGTCATTTGCCTAAAAAACAGAAAACCCTTTACTGCTCAAAGCAATTAACTATCGAGGTGTAAAATCTCAGGATGGGACATAACCAGGATAGCTAAGTAATTACTTATATCGAAGACATCAACAAACATATAGCGCTAAGTAATATATCCCATTGCAAGGCATTACAATGCTTGAAATATTGTTATTTAAAAATATCGAAAAATATCGCTGTTTAAAATATCTACGTAATCATTGACATATTTTTTTAGCCGCTTATATTTAAAACATATTAAAATCTACTGTTTTCATACCTTAATATTTATTCCAACGCCGTCGCGTCAATTATCGAATCAGTATAGAATTATCGATATTTTCGTCAATCGAATGATTACAATTGGGTTTATTAAATTCGTTATTTGCGTAGAACAAACTTTGTCTGATAGCACTTAATAAAATTTTGACTTTAACTTTTTTTTAAAGTTCGTTTAAGTACGATTTTTCCGATTCTATTGAAAATCGAGCACAAAAAGCTAACAAATCGATTGGTTTCATATTTTTCCATAAGCAACATAAGCTAAATACTTAAATGTATATATGTACATATATACATTATTTTATCATTAAAAAGCGATGGCTATATTTATGGCATACTCTCAGGCGGTTGTCTAATTTATGACCCACAAATGTTGCGATTTGAACATATAATCTGCATGCTGACAGCAACAAAAATGGATTCGATGTTGTTTTATAATTTGTTGATTGAAAAGACTGATGGCAGGCGAGAGGGAACTGGGGAGATGAATTTGAAAAAGGGAAAGTGTGGCAAACATGTAACATCGAGGCCACCATCCAAGCCACAAATGACGTTCGAAATTAGTTTACACTTTTCCTATTATTTTGGTTTTCTATATTTGAGCTCTTCGGGAATAATTAATACGTTTATTTATACTGCAATTTCAATATTAAATTTCATCCCAAAACGATGTCAGTCTGCGTGTTAAGACCAGGTATTTCCATGTCCTGGATGTCATCTCCTGAGGTATATTTTCCTGAACTCTGCTGTGGATTGTGTGGGAATGGTCAATACCGACTAATTGCGCTTAACAAGCCAACAAAAAAAAGAAGGAATCAACCCTTGGCCGAAGAACGCAGAGTAAAGTGCAGCTGGAAAAAAGGAAAGAAAAAGATTACCAAAGGCAGACGGAGATGCGAAGAAACGGGGAGCAGGCGCAGCTTCTGCGGTGGATGGATGGATGGCTGATAACATGCTCCTAATGGACTTGACATGCAAATTGTCGTCAAACGAGCGTCGACGTCGCCCACTAGCCACGCCCACATGGCCAGCGACTTTGATTGCCGAATGAATACCTTGGCTGGTCCAAAACCAGCATCATCTGCATCTGCTTCCGCATCCGCATTGGCATCTGCATTCAGATCCACAGCAGAGTAAATTGCATTAGGCAAACAATTGATTCCGGTTTCCCAGGGTGACATTTGCCGGTTAACAAATTTTTAATGCATTCATTTGAGGGGACCGAGTCCATTCGCCGAGATCGATTCATTGGCCTAACGAAGTTACTGCTTTCAACCAGAACTTGGCATACTCCGGGGAATGCAACGAAATTTAATTACGGCCCCGAAATGTAATTATTGGAGCATGGCTTTAAATAACTTAGAAGCCCAATACCAGGAGTTTCGAGGTGGCTTGCAATAATCGGCAAGACCATTGAAGAGCTTAACATAAATTGCATGTATAGGTTCCTAAGAACTGTAACATTTATACCCTTGCCGAGGGTATGATATTTTTATCATGATATTTGCATAGAGTATATATGTATCGTATATTCTTGATCAGCACCACAAGCCGTGTCGATCTGGCCATCTATCTATCTTACTGTCTGTCTGTTTGTTCGCCCGCCTGTCTGTCTGTCCTTAGGTTTCTATGCGAACAAATCTCTCAGTTGTTTAGCTATCGGGCATAGTCTTATTTACATCAAGTCGTATATATATTACGGAACGTACGAAATCTGAGTAATCTTAAGTGAACGATGTGCTTTTAGCGCTGGATGCTCGGATCCCTACAGCTCCCCATAAGTCAACTGCAGACTTTCTCAGTCTCAGTATCGACCTCAATGGCGCTTAAAATAGATTCGGCATGCGAATGTGCCCCAGGAGAGGGTATGCCCCCAGTAAACCCAGTCCCAAAAACTGCCCAGGTGGCAGGGTGGCGGACTACCGGCCCCGATTGGTAACATATACAATCAGTCTGTGTTGTCAAAATCCCTCATTGTAGTACCACCTACGAAACATATATTTATAAATGTCCCTTACGAAGTCTTTAATATTATCTGCTCTGATAACTAAGTAACAAACTCAATCCTTATTTGCTATCATAATGCATGAGTCTTACGTAGTAGACTCCAAAAATTATATTTATAGCCTTTCGTTTGTATCCCAGGTTATTGTGTTCACAGAAACCGGATTAAATCCGGTCGTTAGCTCCGAAGTTTTTCCAGATGTGTACACTTTATACGGGCTGGATCGGTCTATCCGGCAAGGGAATTTATTTGTAACCAAAACAAAACAGGGAGCTAGGTCTGTGTAGCCGACTAATGTAAGCAGTTGGCTTACATTTGGCCTGATCTCCATCTCTTTGGAACATCTCTCCGAAGTAACCATTAAAGCCCCTCTCTCCTGATGACCGAAAACAAGCCCAAAAACGCCGTTCGCTTTGCTTTGTTCTAATTGAAAACGAAAATGTAATTAATTCGCCTACAAGCGACATTGCTGGAGGCAGCGCTTCAAACGAAAAGCGAACGCAAATGTCGCAAAGTTTGTTTAAAAATTACCAAGGCAGCCAAAGGAAGCACCGATTGGAGTGGGCACTGTGGCAACAATTAGCAAAAAATCAGCTCAAGGAACCGACGAAGGCGGCTTATTAGAAAGGCGACACCGACGCTCTCTCTCGGTCTTTCTACTCCTTCAGTATATATTTTATGCATATGGCGGCAAACATTTGCAAGGCTGCTGAGCCGCAAAGCCCACAAAGCCTGGAAACTGGCAAAGGCAGAAGCCACCAGTAACAATATGGCAGCTATTTACTGGATTTCGGAGGCACCCAAAGAGGTAGAAATTTAGCTAACTGCCACAGGTACCACAGTGTAGACAAAGAGACCAGAGCAGCAGGTTGTTTATACAGTGTGTTTCGGTTTTCCTCACGAAACTTCATTAGCTATCTGAGCTACCTATCGAACTTCAAAGTGCATTAGATATTTTCTTTTGTAATATGTATTATAAACGTTTTCATATCATGTAATCACAAGTAACATTTATATTTTTCATGCGTCTAATTTTTCCGTGTGCACCCAACAGGGATTTAAAGCGGGTAAGACGGCAGACAGGAGGCTTGAGAGCCGAGTGAGGCAGCTTAGGTTTTCAAGAAAGCCGAGCACACAAAAGAGGTATCAGCCTCTAACGGAGGGGAAGGACACCCGACAAAGCAATTGCCAAGCGGTAAGTGGCAACTTTGGCTGCCACACTTTTGACACGGGAGAAGTTTGTTAGTCGCCAAAAAAGCCACCCATCGCCACCCAAAATATGTCCGCTGGCTTAAGTCACAGTTAAACAGTTAAAACAAAAACTGTTTAATAGGTTTAAACTGCAGTGAATGCCATACATACCAGCAAATATTAGGAGAATATTCGATTTGGGGCGGTCATGCGGCCAGTCCAAGTCACCGCGGCTGGTCAGCAGGCGGCGGTAATCGCGTCGCAAATCGGCTGAACGTCTGAACGGATGATATTCCATATTGCCCATTTGGCCAGCGCCGAACGCACACTGGACGGATGCATTGGCAATTAGCGGGAATATCAATTGGCCGACGGAGTCCAATTTCGTCCGCTCCCCCGCACACTGGACCTGGTGACTTGTTTACATTTTTAAACAGAAAATATATGAAAGCTTGTTCATTCTACTTTTATAAATGTTTCACTGATAGAAAACCCTCTAAACCATGATTATAGACACTGCACTGACTGTTCGGGGCACTTGAATGTGCGCCTCAAGGGGTATCAGTTCGCTGGGCGTGTTTTTCGAATAGGCCGAATGGGGCGTTGCATGTCCTGGTCAACGCCACTGACCGCAGGACGCGCCCCTGCGTGAATGTAACAGCAATGAGCGGTTTTACAGTTGAGTGAATTAATCTACGCTCACAGTCGCATCAACATATGGATGTGTCGTCATGGGTCAGGACACAACTCGCCCGCATGGCACAGTGGGGAAAAACGCGTACGTTTCATTCAAATTCAATCATTGCTTTATTTTTTATAGTATTATAATATAATGTGTGCTTTAAATTAATTAATTATGTTGTAGCTGCTTTTTTAAGTCGTCTGTATGCCAAGCAAGCTCTGCTGGCATTTTTACAACAATTTGTTTAGTTATAGGAAAAGCAGGATAGTGATGACAGACATAATCAAACTCTGATCTAACGATGGCACCTGAACTGTACACAAAGGAACTAAAACACTTTCGGGGATATATCTGCTGCAAGGACGTCGGTTCTCCTTTCTATATACATCCCTATATGTTTGCTTGCTTGTTTACTATAAAGTTCCTACACTACAAGTATAATCCCTTCAGAAGTGGTTGCCAATTACTTTAACTTAGAATACACAGTCTTTAATTAAATAGCCCCGTAATAAACAACAATTTTCTAAGTTCCTTTCAATGCGCAATTAAATATTGTTTACCTCAAGACTTATCACACTTCAATCAGCTAACGACCAAGTGCTTTTGCAGAAAAAAAGGATATCTGACAGCTATCTGTAATAGGCAGCTGGATGTAGGAACTGCAGAAAGTTGGAAAAATAAACCCAAGCTGCTTTCGTAACTCAGCAACTATGCAAAATAAACCACGCAATAATAAACTATGTCAAACGTGGCTATTATAGAAAGCAAAATGACAACATCTTGCCATGTTAGTGGCGTAAACAATTTCTCCTATTTCTAAGATGTAATTTGCCATATGCACTTGATAAGGCAAAACAACAATAATATGCATATAAAAATGTTAATTAAATGTTCAATAACTTAATTCTTATTAATACATTTTTAGAATTAATCTACTTTAATTGAAAAAAAAGGAAGCCAAAAATGGATAAGGGGTTTCCTTAAGACATGTCTACTATGCAGTTTTTTGTTCGTAGTGCGAGTGCACACTCCTACACCTAGGGACACCCACAAACACATACACAGGTGAGTCCAATTATCAGGTTTCAATTTGCATTTGTAAGCGCTGCAGTGGACTTCGGACTCGGAATGCAGCCGCCGATGACTTTGGCGCACCTGCCCCTCACCTGATATCGGCCGTTTGCCATTTATTGCGAATAATCGAAACCTGAGTACCGGCTCTGCTCATTCAACTTAAACTTTCCCGAAATTGGTGTCTATTCCCGTTGCCACAAAATATTTATAAACAATGCTTGTAAAACGATTAAGCCAGCTGGGAAAAAGGGATACAAAATAAAGGAATGACTAAGTTGTTTGCCACGACTATAAGATATGCGGTGCAATGTAACTTATTTTCATCTTAATTCATATTAAAAAGTATAAGAAATTGCCTTTTTTAAAATTGTTCATTAATTAATATCATAAATAAATATATGTATCTGTTATACTCTTTTATATCGCAAGAACTTGATATACAAATGGAAAATGGATTGTTTTTTGGAGACACCTTCCAGATGCTGTAATTAAAAAAGACATTTACTTTTGTGACTTATTCTATTGCATTTAAAATTATAATTTTAAATACAAAAATAATATAATTAAAATATACCTTATATTTACTCTAGTTATCAAGGGGAAGAGATTGCCCGGCTTAAGATAAAATTATATAATTGAGAGACAAATCAGTTTTAATTCAGGTAATAACGCCATATTTTAACGGTACGGGTTATAAAAAGAAGGGGAATAGCTTATAGTATATATGATAGTATTTCCAAAATGTCTGTTGTTTGGACATTTATTATTGTAGTATATATATGCTAGTGATTCCAGATTTTCTGTTGTTTGGACTTTTATTATGCTGCTGTTCATTTAGCATTTTATCCGAGATGTTTGTTGGCCATTATTGCACTCGGCCAGGCTCTGCCATTGTGGTTTGTTATTGGCCGTTGATAAAATCATCAATAAATTAAAAATGAAACTAGGCGCGAGCTCTCTCGTCCCTCGGGCAACGCCGCCGTCACTCACTAGAACACAACATTCGTTGGCACACAGAGAGAAATTGGGACGAAACTGATGTGTGGTATATGGTTTATATTTGTTGGAGACAGGTGTTTAGAATATTGCAGAGTTAAGCAATCTATATGTTTATGATTGTCTGGTATTCTCGGCTAATAATTGGCCATAAACATTTGGAAATCACATGAATTAATGAGCAATATACATATATGAAAAATAAGAGTTCCCATGCTTCTACATCATAAAAATATATGTGAATATTTAGGACACAATATCAATTCGATCTGGGTATGTTTTTGTCTCTGTCAGAAAGTTGCCACGCGTTGGCGGCTTCTGTGACAGACACCTCTGTGTATGCAATGTGATTTTTTGCTTTTATTTACGCCGAACTCATGCTAACCCGCGAGCTATGATGCGGGAATATTCGAGATATTCGTACCTATGCGACTAGTTGTTGGCCGAGGGCACTGACACTACGGGTTATTCTGAGGTTGTGTCGGCGTACACGTTTTTTCTCAGCCCTCAAACTGTGACGGGACTTGTGATACATTCGTAGAATTCTACACTGAAGGTAAAAAATATAAAAGGCGCTGACATTAACTTGTGGATAAGTTTAAATAAGAAACATACCAAAATATACAAATTAAGCAAATTATATTATTTCTAAAAGAACTTTCGATAAATAAATAATTTATTTAAAATAATTTGAGCGACTAAAACGATTAAAGGGCAATTCAAGTGTAAAATTAGCTAAACTACGCTTTAAAATATCTTTAATTTACTCAAACAATCGATTAGCTTACTTTGTAATTTAATATTTTTATAAGCCGATAAATTATTTCATAACTGGTTTATATGAAAATTTTATTTCAAATTAAGTTGTACTTTAATTGAATGATGTGGGCCAGTTCAGCCTAATCAGAAAGTAATTAGCGCAACAAAAATACAATTTTGATTTCATATTAATAATAGAAAGCCATGAAATTATGTCCATTAAATGAAAATTATATCCAAACATAAAAAACTAATATCGAAATGCGGAAATCCAAAAATTGCTCTGATTAAATTATTTTTCCTAACTTGATTTAGGGTCGCCTGTTCACAGAAAATGGCACTTAATCAGAAGAGTCTCTGATGTAATTGAAACTAAAGGTTTGAAGTCAATATTAAGTGAATTATCAATATAATGGAGTATTTGGGAAGTGTCCAAAGAGTTACCGATATATTTGAGCACTTTAGTGGCGGCCCCTCCGGTATATTTTACTTTCGTGGGCCATGGCTCTTTGTTTGCTTACATAATCCCAGGAACATGGACGTGGTCGTGGGTGTGTGTGTGTGTACCTGATTCGGGTTGCCTGCACCAACAATGGAGCCGAGCAACCACAATAGACAGTTTTGCTTAACGCATTAGGTTGCATTGAAATGGGCGGGCCACATCGCGTATACGCCGCGTGGCCGACGAGACACGTTCAATGGGTTTTCACGCACACTTTCCGGCAAAGTGCAGCTGCTTTTGGCACGTCCTAATAGTGAAGGCAGCAGCGGCAACAATACAAAAATTGTCAAATTTTCATAATTTTATAATGAGAACTGGGGAGGCCAGATATTATAGTGTAACGTTGAGCATTTTACGCCTGACGCTGATAGATGCAAGCTGTTAGCCATTGTTGCCCCGTATTGTGGCTTAAATCTCCTGATCTATAACCACACACACACATGTTCCCCAGTGGTCGGACTGACGGATATTAATTATTGGGAACCAACAATTGGGGCCTTTCATATTCCATTTGTCTTCTGCTTTATTAATTTGGTTCCAGGCAGACACTGCTAGCGCATTGCATTGTTCCCTGCATTGTTCCCTGCCCTGAGCTCCTTACATCGAATTTTTCGGGTGAGCTATACCCTCAAATTCCCATACGTAGAAGCTTATCATGAGGGTGGGTCCTTTGTGCCCATGCAGGTAATAATTAAATTGATTTTTGGATCCTCCGTGAGCCGATTTGTGGCCACTATGCACTGCTGCCTCAAAAATGAGAATTTCCTAAGGTTCTGTGTCACAAAAACGGCACAATATTGCTTTGATTGCATTGGCAAATGGAACATTCCGTGATAAATTTATGACTTTCTCCAGGCAGTCACCGGACTAGTTTGGTGTACAGTGTATAATCATAACTTATACTCAACAATACATACCATATATCCATTATCTTTTGAATACTTCCCTGGCATTTTTCGCGATAATTATGGCGCTTGAAAAGTGTCTCTTTCAGAATGGATTGCTTGGACAATGCGCAGCAACTTGGCCTTATTTTAGGTGCTGCTGCTGCTACTTTCTGTTTAATCAAACCCGAAACGCAATTAAATGTGCGCATCGTCATGTCGTCCAGTTGCCACTTGGGAGGCAATCCAAGACAATGGACGCCTGCCCGAAAATGTAGCACTAATGAGGCACATGCCACACGCACACCCGCCCACCACCACCACCTAGAGCCCATCTCACGCCACACTGTGGGCCGGAACAACACTTTTGTTGGCCAAAAACCCATTCGCAAAAGTCGTTATAACAGTCTATTTGGTACTACCAAGGCTGCATTAACAGAAGACCGGACTACACTGATGTCATGTTCCAACTAACTACTGTTCGGGGGAGGATAAGGTTGATTCGGTGTGATATGCCATGTTCTGGTTTGGACTGACCACGAGCCAAGGTCTCTGCATGCTATTATGACCGTGTAAAGGCATACTATTAGCTTCGAATAGATAGGAGGGTACAAGGATTTGCATGCGCAATAGATCTTTATTGCTACAAAAGATTTTTTTCTAGTTTCTCCAGCTTCAATATAACTTCTTAAAATTCTCGGAATCCTGCCTCATCACTACTTAACCCATATCTACTTGTTTTCGTTCCCTTTTCCGTTTTATAGGGTCGGTTTCGAACCTCACTCATCTATCCGGAAACTTATTGTAAAGCACATTGATGTCCTAGATACCTAAAAAACTTCTAAACCTGAATGGTTCGAATAGTGCAGTTAAAAGTGCCGATAATTATCCATTATGGCTGTATATTAGATAATTGTGCTGTAAGGCGCAATAATAGAGTTACTTTGCTTATCGAATCCACTCAAGAGAGCTGTAGTTCTCTTAATTTTCTTCACTTGGCTATCGGAAATGAGCTGTTATTTTTCTTCTAGATCGAAAAGAAGAAAGACTCAGGGAGTCGGGTCCCTGTCAAAGTTAACTCTCACATTTATCCGATAATGATCGCAACATTCTGACAGGAAGAATATAAATTGGGACTTCTGACAAGAAAGTCTTTATTGTAAACATCATAATGATGATGTCGTAGACTCCTTTGAGTCCTTTTATGGTCTTGTTGGTTTTTAGCGTTAGTTTTCGTAGTTTCATGTATTATTTACTTGAATATTTATATATTTTTTTATAGAATTAGTGCACATTTATATTCAACTTGCGTCCGTAGGCCCCATAGTGCACATTTCCTCCTGCCATGGAGCCACCCACCCAGCCAAGTAGTTGCGCTCTGCAGTCGCGCGATTGTCAACAGCAAAACAATATACAAATAAATTGTATTTTATTTTACTTGAGTTGAAAGGCAGCGTCCTGAGAAGCTAAGCGCAGCTCAGGCTTTTGGCAGTCACACTACGAGAAAATAGGTGGTAACTACTGAACTAACCTTGTTAATATTACAAACCTGCAAAGAAATTAAAAATGTGTAAATATATATTAAAAATATATGCGTGTTATATATTTATTTAATACTCGATGAAGTATGACCACGTCTTAGACATTTTTCCATCTATAAGATGAGATATATGGTATGTTTTCTTTTACTTTATGATATATATTTTTAATGTTTCATGTTTTATATTTATTTTACTGCTTTATTTAGATTCGACATGGATTTTTAATTAATATTTAATGAAATATTAATGAAGTCGTCAAGCTATCCAGAGATTTGATTCGAAACACACCAAAGATATCCAAGTAAACACCACACTTGCATTACAATACCTAGCCAATTTTCCCCAAGTTCTGGCTCTGTGTAAGAACGAACACCAAACGGCACCGGGACGCGACAAAGACATTACAGGACTTGGCAGGGCGGGATCAGGAATGGGGAATCTCGGTGGTGAATGAGGTAGGACAGGAGAAGACAGGAGTCGTCAGCGCGCAACTGTAGGCGTTCAGGTGAACGTCGGCACTGACAATGCGGCCTCCCTCTTCCCTATCTCCACCTTAACCTCCATCTCCATCTCCTCCCCACAACGCCATCTCCAGCTAACCGTCGCTGTTGCATTTCGTGGCTGTTGCACTAAGACAAAGCCGGCGACCAGGACAATGGCGGCAGGAGCCGTGCAGCAACCAGTAAATGAACAAAGGCCCGGCAAAAACAAGGCAGCAACAGAGGCAGTGCCTTCCCCAGCCAGGATACACTTAACCCTCGGCAGGATCAATCGCCGGTATCATCGATTACCGAGAGGGTTCGCAACATTTCCCCTAAATTCGGCTACTTTAAAATGCAATCCAAAGAATGCGTCGAAGTTGATCTTCTCAAATAGGAAATATTTTGATTAAAAAAAAAAACAAAACACATAGTTCGCAGGGGATTCAAAAGTTCAGGGACTCGCTCATGTATCCTTAAGAGCGCGACGTAGTATACGTAGCAGTACACTCTCGATGGCGGACGCCTGTCAGGCCCCGCCTCCTCTTGATTTAAATGAGACTTTAATGGCTCATAGAGGGGACTGCTGCGATTTGGCTGTCAGCTTGCAGCGACGGAAAGATGGAAGAGGGCGCAGCCCGACGAAGGGAGCGCAAAACTCTGGACGAAGGACACTGTCACTGAATTCATTGCAGCCGCTGCTGTGCGGCCTCCCATAAATGCAAAAACTTTCCACCGGGTCTGCTGCCTCGATATTGTTGCACTTTTCATGTCGCGCTTCCTCGAGTTACCCCACTTTTCGGCGCTTTGCTCCACCTGCATGCAACAGAGTTGCAGCTCTCTTTTTGGCTGGCTGAGTGCAATATTTTAATGACAACTTCCGGGGGGGTGGACGTAAGTGAGGGGATGGGAAAATCAACTTGATGCTGCTCGACGATGCGCGAACCGAGCGAGGTGAGTGCAAAGGGCTTAGGACAAGCAACCGCAACACCAGCAACATGGGCAGGAGCAACAACATATACTGCAACAGCAACTGCCACACACCAGCACAGCTCGAAGGAAACCCGTTGAAGTGAGCAGTCGTAAGAGATTTCCCCGCCACCGCCGCCCAGCCGAGGCATTCGAGTCCGAGTGAAAAGTCAGGGCAAAAGTAAAGCAAAGTCAGCAAACTGCAGCGAACACATTCTAAAAACGGTAGTCGACGTACCACACACGAATAGTTATCGTGGCAATCCCTGATATAATTCGTGATCAGAGTGTATCAAAATAAATTAGAGGCACTGTGATGATTTCTCTCCAAACACCAAATTCGGATTAATTCTTAGATAATATACCACTAAGACAGATAGTATGAAAACAGGAAGAATATCGAAAAATATCGGACTACCATATCAAATAGATGCCATAGGAACGATCGGAAAACTAAGAATCTTAATTATATCTTGGCCGGTTTTCAAGATATTTGTATCTACTATGGGATATGCCCATTTTTTATGAATTCCAATATTTGGTTTTGATTTCATGAAAATTGGAAGGATATATCATATACATAGCTGCCACAGCTATCATAATTGACATAACATCTTTGTTTTTCAACATAATATATCCTTAGACATAGATTTTTTGCCAATTTATATTAATTAAATTTTAAAGATAAATATCGTTTGACTTTACCACATAGCTCCCATAGGAACGATCCCTCAACTTGTCAAAGAAGCTATAAATATTGGAAAATGTTAGGTATTTTTACTTATAAATATTTTATACTGCTCCCTGAGTACTATTATTTCCTTGTTTAAATTTAAAATAATATCCACAGCCTATGCGGATATGACACTGAACTAATAAGTTATTAAATTAAAATTTTCCTTAAAGCTTAAAGGCAACAATAGCGCTTTACCCAAGTCTAGCAAGGATACAAATACTTATAAGAAGTTAATGTATTGCATAGAGAACTCTAAAAAAAAGGAAGAATATTGTACGTTATCCAAAATACAGCTCGAATGCCTTAAATGGGATCTAAAAAGAATATTTTTAGACGAACATACTGTCATAGTCGAAGCAGAAAAGGTTATTGCCTGAAACTGGCTCCAAAAAAGTGCTGAGAACTGGAGATTATACTTAAAATCAACTTATATATTGTTGTTTGTTCTCTCTGTCCTCGACGGCAAAGAAACCCGAACGGAATGACACACTGGCCGAGTTCAAGATGCAGCTGGAAGGACTAAGGATGGAGAGGGATGCCTGGTCTGCGGCTGTCAGCTTAATTTGCCTGCACTCGCTGGCGGTGCGTGTGTAACGTATTTGTCGCGCGGAATTCCCTTGAACTTGTCCGGCGGCAGGAGCACGAAAAGAAGGCGGACAAGGGCGAGGGGAAGCTGCAGAGGCTGGGACGGGCATTGGAGCAGGAGCAACAGCAGGCTGTCGTGACTTTTGTCTTCGTCAATATCATCGTTTCGGTCGGTGGCGAAGGATCCTTCGTTGTGCTGCACTTGCAGTTGCAGCGCTGCCAGCATTTCGGTCCCGACTGTCCTGTCGCTCGCAGGCGTCGCACGAGCCGCAGGACCCCAAATGGAGTCCACCAGGGGAAGCGCCAGCGATGACGCCTCCATTTGGCAAAAAGTGGATTGTAAATGGTAATTGGAACAACTTTTATAAAAATGATGCATAAAATTATAAATAAACTGAAACAAAACAAGTCCCCGACTGCTGAGTCCCTGAAAGTTAAAGTTTATTGTCTTATAACTTCCATTTTTATTACTTAAGTGCACCTAAAAATTTTAGGAAGACAATACCATGTTTATTAAATAATAGTCGTTGAGAGCCAAAGACTCTTACATACTGACGGAGAGATGGACATGGCAGAATCCATTTCGAAAGCAATAGTTTGTGTTGTTTTATTTTATTTATTAACTTTAAAAGGTCCGAGGTTATATATTTAATATATTTATGCGGCTCGAGATACTGCTATTCAACTCGTTCGCATCTCTGACACAGACACCATCCACAGATGTGTTCCACACGCGGCCACTTCGCGCCTGCGCATCCCTGCCGACATCCGCAGGCGGAAAACCCGAAGCCGGTCGCCCCAAAGCGACGTCGGGCGGGAAACGGAAGCGGGGCGCCCGAATGGCGTACAGGACGAGCGGCAAGGCATTCGTGCGACCTGCCAAAGGTGCGCGTCGGTGAGCGCGAGGGTGTGTGGAAGCCAAAGGCCGAGGGCTCGGCGCCGGCTCGGCAGACGAGTCATTGGCCGAGTTTTGAGTGCTCGGCCGTTCAGTTTCATTTGGAATATCAGGCGCTGTGGTTTGTGCACGCGGACAGAGACTGGAAATCACTCGATTCGTTTCGCATCGCTTCGATCCGATTCGATTCACCTGGCATCGCTATCGAAATTGGAGTTGACATTGCCATTAAGCGAACCATTGAGACTGGTCAGTTAAACGGCTTGCGCGTTTCTCTCGTTCGTTCTACGCGGCGGCTACGTGATATCTAAGTTGGATCGTTTTCGCTGTTCCACCCCCCCACCTCCCCCCGGCTCAACACCCGTGAACCCATAACCGCTTGCCCCGCGCGAAAGCGAAATCAAAACGCGCCGCGAAAGCGTGCCTCCGTCAATTGCATCTGTTGTGTGTGTTGTTCTTGTTTCTTTTTTTTCGGTTACACTCTGTTTTTTTTTTTGGTTTTTGGTTCTCAACTGACGAAAAAAAGAAATAAAAATAAACAACTAGAGAACGAAGAAAATACAGCGATAGTTTGCCAGTGAAATGTAAACAATGAAAAGTGAGAGGCCAACTGGAAAAGTGAATTGATTCGTTGGCAACTGCAAGAACGTAGCATATTTTTCGGGGCGCAATAATACAATTAGTAAGTTTCCTGTTGGTGTGTGTGTGTGTGCCTGTGTGTGTGTGTGTCAGTCTTGGACTGTTGCTGTTGCTACCAGGAATATAACAATTAACAGAACAAAACTCTCCTTAAATAGTGCAACAGATCATGCCATGGTTTCCTCTTACAACCCATAAATAAAAATAAAAAGAAACCAAACTCCGAATGACTATTTATAACCTTTAAATACAACAAAAATATTATACGGGCAAAAGCGGCTTCAATTAAAATAAAGCTTACTGAATAGTTGTCATCTTTGAGTGTTCGAAATGCAAGCTCCTGCCTTCCTAAGAAAAACATTAATGATTCAAGTGATAATCAAACTTCTTTAAGTTTTATTTGCATTCCCTAAGATTGTTGGACTGTGGAAACCTCTTTTAATAATAAGTAAAATAAAAACAAACCCTAAGAACTGATAACAAGTCCAAAGAAATAATCCGATTTCAAACAAACCAGAAAGATACATCTAAAAAATCAATATAAATTCAAGACAAGCCTCAATTCGATCTTCATGTTTCGACACTAATAAATGTTTGTCCTCGTGGCGAGTGGCGGCAAACTTCTTTCTAAAAATGTGCTTACAGGCCGAGAATCACGAAAAATGCGAAAAGATGAAAGCCATCCACACCTGGGCCAATGGGGAACATAAATTTTCAAGTTGATTCCATGTGCCGCCTAAAAAAAGAAAACAAAACAAAAAGAAAAATGTTTAAGGCAAATGCGAACTTTCACTCAATTTATTCGAACTTTTGCCGCCTGCCCACCGATTTTCTTTTCGTCGGATTGTTGCTTTCTTTTTATTTTTACTTGGCTAAAAATCGAATCAGCCAGCAGGAGCTGGAGCTGGAGCAGGAGCAGTCGCAGGACAGAATAAAAATAAGGAGAAAAATGCGATAATTTAATCTGCTTTAAGCTGCCGAGGCTATATCCATCGGCCTAAGCCCGATTCTCCTAGGAGCAGTAGCAGCAGCAGCAGGCTCGAGCCACTCGAGGAGGTTCCAAGTTCTAAGTTAGACGCTCTAGCTGAGCGTCAGACTTTCCGTCGCGTCTAAGCAAATTAAAAACTTTTGCTCCCCGGGCTGCTTCCAATCCCATTCCCATGCCCAAGCCCAGGGCCGCCACATTGCGCTTTCGAAGGGCCAAGGAGTTCGTCACGTTCGGGGGCAATTTTTTTTGCGAGTATATTGTATATGCATAAATTCTGTTTATGCCAAAAATCCAGTCGGCAATAAAGTGCGCCTTCAATTTTGCGCAATAAAACGGCAAATGCGAAATAAATGCGGCGCAGCTGACGCGGGATCCAAAGGGAAAGATCTGGCCAGGAGGCTACCCAGGATGTCATTGTCAATGGATGGGATGGAGTGCGAAGTGCGAAGAGCTTCGATACATTCGACTGGTCATAAAAGCTGGCATAAAGCAGCGCCTAGATGGAAATCGAGAGACAGCCGCGCCGGCTTATAAATATGCGCGACTTTATTGCCCCCGGGAAGTGTTATGTGCGAATTTCTCCCCCTTTTTCTTGTTCGCATTTTTTTCTCCTTGTTTTTTTTTTCTCCTGTCTTCTTGCTGCTGCTTTTTGGTCGCGTTCCTGGCCTACGAGGACGACGACACCTGCTCCTCGCTGGATCCTGTTATCCTTGTGCAGAAGTAGCAAGCCAGCAGCAAATGGCATTGCTGATTAAAGTGCCAGTCGCACACGCACATGCACACCCATACCCTTCCCCTCCCCGCTCACAAACACCATGCTTACTCACACACACACACGCTTGTCCCCAAAAACAGGAGGCGACGCACGGAGCAAAAGTCAAAACTCAAACTCAGACTCAAGCGCGACTCCTTTCTGTGACGGCCACGCCCACCTGCGCAAGAAGAAGGCGGGTGGCGCTAAGTAGCAGGTAAGTGCGGCAATAAAAATAAATGGCAATCGCGAGCCGCGCATCAACTTTTTCGCACATTTTATTGGATCTACCACAAAAGAAAAGGCACGTAGAGAAATAGGGAGTCTCAACAATTGGCTAATTAAAGCAAATAAACAGGAAAATAAAGGAGCCTAAGCCATGATTCATTTTATTCAGAACTTCCTTTTCTTTTTAACAATTTAAACTAAAAACAAAGATAACAACACTAATAACATTTTAGAATTGCTTTTTTATAAGTAAGAAATAATAAGAAAAGGCTAGATATGAATCTAAAAAACAATGCCTAACAATGCCTAAAAGAGGTATTTATATCAAATATATCGACAAAAATATCGCGTTCAATTTTTTATCGAAAACATGGCAAATTTATCGAATTTTTAAATATAGCATTTAGCTTTGAAACTTTGATATTATTGAAAGATAGTTTATATTTAATCTATTTGTGTTTGTTTTCCCTATTATATTGGTTCGATATATCAATATAAATATGAATATAAAGTCATTTTTGCCTGGCCTTTAAATATCTATTTAACTATTAAGTATACCCACAAAATTAAACACTGACTACACTGAGTACTTACAAATTTGTTGAGAGGCGCCAATGACTATATATTGAATTTATAAATATGTTATTATGTATTATAATTATTCTAGTTAAATGTAAATATTATAATACTGTATATCACTTAAATGTAAAAATTATGCTTAAGGTAACTACTATTACCTTGAATGAATTGTCATTGCCTTGATAATTAATATAAAGTGTAATTAAGTGTATATATCGCTAACAGTGTATTTTTCCCAGTGTACGTATAAACGCAAACATGAACCTGAACCTCAATGAAAAGCTCTCTATAGAGAGTTGTCGATGTTGTGGAGGAGTAGCCCTACTCCTGGAAATAGAATAGTAATGAGGATAGTCGAATGGAATTCATAAGCTTGAGCTGGGGCAGAGGTCCAGGTGGATTCGGAATCCGAGCCATCCGGGCCGCACATGTTGATTAAAGGTTGTGGTAATTTACTGGATTTTACTGAACTTGGCCAATTTAAAAACACCTTTCGACTTCAATTACCTCAAATAAGCACCAATTTCGTATAAAATTGCAGGCGATTTATTGTCGTAGCGAAGGTACATACTTACAGCAATTTGGTGTCCAGTCATTACACTAAGGAAACCTTTATAATGGAGTTAACTCAGGAACAGAACAGTACGACTTCTTAAAGATCTTATATGACAATTAGGTTTATTATGCAACAGGGACACGTTGTTGTGTGTAATGGACACGTAGATAGGTGGGTTTTAGCGCTGAGGTTCCACCTGGCACTGCCAATTGGAGACGAGTTTGTCTGTTTTGATCCACAACCTCCTCCTTGGCTTTTGTAACTACGTGTCCTTCACTAAGATGGGATGGCAGCTATTGTTTGCCCCCAGACTGGCACCTGGCACTCGTTAGGCTTTTCTTTACATATTCCCGTATGGAAGAAACACCTTTATGGAAAGCTTGGCTGGGTGATGACTGCAGTTATTCTTCAGATACATCTCCCTTTTAGTATTGCGTTTGGTCAGCATTGTTTCGATCTCTTAAACCGCTTTCTTTTTCTTTCATTCTCCGCTGACTGTCCCTCTGAAATTGTTGTAATCGCGGTTAGGATTAGCAGGGTTTGGCGGGCTCTGGAGCTACGCTCTACGTTACCGGGAAATGGGTCATATTTTAGTTCACACATAAACTATAGAGACGCTTGTTAGCCATGGCAAAAACCAAAGACAATTACCTGGCTTAGAAGCCGAGTTCCTTTTAATATTGCATGCGAATTATCTGTCTAACTACTTAATGAAGGCAACAGGCAACGGAATTGCTATTATCAAAGCAATAGGGTTATTAGATAGGTGGTTATTATTAGAGGAAACCAAAAGGATTGGATTATAACAGGGGGCCACAGTGTATACATATGAGTAGTTTTCTGTCAGGGAATTCTTTAAGGAAATGCAAGCCATTAAAAGTTTTGAATTAGCAACGTCTTTTGTGCATATTTTAAATAATATAACTATAATACAATAATACTTTATTACAAATGCGGATATGGTTGTTTTTTAGATAATTACTGTTTTTTTTTAACACTTAACTGGAAGTCCCACTGTGCAGAAAACCTACTGGCCTGAGACCTCAGACAAATCGCTCAACTATTCAGTGAAAGTTGTGTTTTTCCAAGGTTCTCAATTGATAGCGCTTAAATATTTCATACATGTGCGACGGACGGCCCCTCAATGCTAGTTTAATTTATTTCGATTTCTTTTTTTTTTGTATACATAAGTATATAGTACATCAAGCCTGGCATTACCTGAGCAGAGTGAATTGCACGGACCCGCCATCTGTCTGTCTGTCTGTCTGTGTTCCGAAAAGACGTTGTTTGGCGCTCTTATAAATGCCATAAAAAAAGACCATTACGGGTCTAAATGTGTTTGCCGTTTGTCGAGTGAAGGGAGGGCTACGAGTTGGCAACTCGTAGCAACTCCGACGGCCATATGGGCAATAAGCCCCGTGGACTCGGCCCTCCACCTGCCTGTGTATATTTGCATTGTAATGCGAACCGTGAGCGGTGATCACTCATTGCAGGTGTCGACAGTTGGTTTTTGGACGATGCCAAGTGATGAGGGCTTAACCTGCCCTCCTGCCCTGTCTACGTCTCCATTTCCGTTTCGCTGTAATGTGTGTTATGTTATGCGTTGCAATCCAGAATTTCATTGCCTGCGATTATGGTTTCTGTTTAGGCCATTCTCGGTTCACGGTTTACGGCGGGTGGATTACGGATTCACATGCCATCATGGCCAGGACTTGGTGCTCCGCCGCAGAGTAATTGGTCATTAGAAATGCTTTTGCCAAGCAGATTGTGCGGAGGCCCCGGCAATTGCAATGCATTGGCCGTAATAGATGGGCTTCGTAAATAGTAATAAGGGGTTTGCGATACCCCCATAATACAAGATAATGATAATACCATAATTAATTCCCAGAAAAGATAGTGTTTAAGGAGTTTAACAAGTTTTTAACTCTACCATATGCCAGTTCCCACATATAATGGATAATTTTTCCCAAAAGACAAGTGCAGCTGCAGCAAAAAGGCCTTTAGAAAACTTCTCTACAAGGCTATATGAGAGTGACTCCGCTTTTCCGAGGAATCTGGAAAGAGCGGAGCCAGAACTGCGTTCCTTAGGATGATGTCTAACATATGTATATCCATATTTCAGGATGCCAGTAAATGGGAGTGGAGCTTGGACTCTACACCTCATTTCGCTATCTGTTATTCGTTTTCCAGCTCCTGCTGCCACAGCACCTTCACCTGGCCGGAAGGAGAGCGAGGACAACGGGAAAAGCAATAAGCTTGTTTGTATTTGTATTGCACTTATGCGCTGATTGCTTTTCAGCGCAATTTGCTTTTAAGCGATTCCTAGTTCTGTTGTAGCCCCCCCTCTCACCTCTCACCTGCTCACCTGCTCAACCCTCACCTGCATTTTGGTTAGTTAAGACGAAGTTCATCAGTGTCTTCCTTGCACCGCGCTGCCGCTCTCCACTGTCCATTCTCTGGCTCATTACAAGACGAGAGGAGCTGCGCAGGAAGGGGGTTGGCAGAGCGGGAAAAACACACACTGTTGAGTCACCTACCACACACAGACACAAGCTCGGACACACTGACATACACAGCCTGGCATTCAGCCATACTCACCAACACCTTCAACGCTGGCTAGCTACAAGGCATGGCCAAGGGACCGAGTCATGTCCACACTGAGGCAACGCAGTCAAAAATCACCAGAGTCCCAAAAAAAAAGCAAACAAACTCCGGTAAAAAGCACTTTCTCTAAGGCCCTGCTCTTAGAGCAAAATTAAGAGGACTTTAATTAAGAAATGTTTTATCTATTTATACAAAATAAGAACTCAAAAAGTGTCTAATAGCATTGCATATTTATAGTATAGTTTGGGTTGACTTAAAAGTTATTTTCCTAAATATCCCATATGCTTTTTTTGATTAACTAATTCTTACTGTAATTTAGTTTCAATTGTGCAATTTTTTAATGTTTTGCTTTCCGATTATATTTATTTTGCTAGGATTCCTCGCGCTCTCCCTCATCTTCACTCATCTGCAGCTTGAATTGTTTATTTGTCTCAGTGCAGGTGTCGATCTGGGATTGAGTTTTTGGCAAGGTCCTGGTCCGGGTTCGGGTCTAGGTCTGGGTTTCGGTCGGTGTACCCCTCATGTCCGTGTCCGTGTCCGTGTCCGAGTCCGAGTCCGTGTCGGTGTCGGTGTTGGTGTCCACTTCTCATGTCCATGTCCGTGTTCGCTCTGCTTGTTCATTTTCAATTTCGTTTACAGCATAGAAATTTGCTGCTTTTTTTTTTTGTTTCTCCTATTTGTGCTTTCCATTTTATTTCATCTTCATTTTCATTTCAACGACTTTGGTAGCGATGGCATAGAGCCGCCTACTTTCCACCCAATATCCAGCACCCAACACCCCCTAACGGCCCATTGTGTGTAGCCTTTCGCTGCGGTTCTTGTTTTGATTTGATTAGAAATAGCTGCAATATCGTTTAAGACTGATCCAATATTAATAATTCTATTTAATCAAGAAAAATATACGCATTCGGTAGGTGAGAGTTCAGTTTTCATATATGCAACAATGCTGTCCTGTCCTATTCTTGATTTCAAGTTGAATAAATAAGCGATGGTGCCACACATAGGTTTTTAAGTACTTTGAGAAAGTTTCCAAATTATGTTGCAAAATTGAACATCGTAAAAAAACATAACATATTCTAAGTGTAGGGCAAATATAGAAACTGCTTTAAAACAATATATGTTTATCTAGTTGGAACATTATTGGACAAGCTTAAAACAGAAGGAGAACTACATTATATTTCCTTGGGGCTCTTTTGAGTAAGTCAAATATTACGCCAATATACTCCGCAGTGGGCTAAAAATGTTACCGATCCAAGACTGAAGGGAACTGAGAAGTGGGAAGTCTAATTATTACAAGTTTATTCAGTTTTCACGTTTACTAGCAGCGCTTCTTATTTATTTCTCAATACAAAGAGCTGCCAACTTGTTAATAGTTTCAATTCCGGCCGTTTCGATAACTTATTTTATTCAATAACCATTTAAGTAGTTAAATTAAACAAATTTGTTTATATTATTAAGAAATTAGATTGAACAGATTTATTTATAAAAACTTTATTTTAAGCTTCTTTTAATATCTTTTTAAAGTATTCAAGTTCCACCAAGAGTCTGACAACATTGGCAGCCAATATGAACGTTGTTTGAATTTCAACCGAGCAAGTTTGTCTTGTCGGAATTCAAAGTAAATGCATTTTTCTACACCAAATCTGTTCTTATATGAAAAAGACAAAATTAGTTTATTCATTGGTACTTTGATGTTTATTTTAGACCATCAGCAGATATATCTAGCATGTATTTATTTTTTAAAGAATTCTTTTCTGACCAAACCTAGGAATAAACTATTTGCCCAGGTTGCCAGACTGTTGGTGAAAAGACACAGCCAATTAAAAATATTGAATAAATACTTTTAAAAAAGGGTAAAGTGAGGCTTTTTTTTTATAAATCTGTTTAATTTAATCTCGTAAATGGGGAAAGTGCATTAAATAAGTAATTGATATGGACGGCAGTGCAGTACCGGCAAAAAAAGAGAAAATATTTCGATATTAAAACAATTGCAATAGTTTTGTGAACATCAGAGCACAAATAACGAAAACGTACATTTCGATATAAAAACAAAAACGCGAATGGAATGTAAATCTTAAAAAAAAAACTTAAAATAGAAAATTACTTAAGTAAGTACAAGCTACGGATAACCTATTCAAGACGTTATTTGTGATTTCTGGCCTTCCTTAAAGAATTTAAAAAACAAAAGTACGATATATATCTGCAACAGGGTGCGTGCGGTGGGTGGCTTCGGGAAGTATGCAACAAAAGTTGTTGCCATTGTTGCCGCATGCTGCGAATTCAATAAACGAAAAACGCTGGCGAAACGGAACGAGACGAGACGAAGAAATGAAAAGGCCAAACAAGAAGAGCAGCATTTCAGCTATTCCAAATTGTCATTCTCCGCTATTTGTGCGTTATTCCATCTCCCCATTGCTCGGCTCTCTCTCTGCCCACTTCACATCCTTGTAGTGGCCCTCCATCCGGCGAACATTCTGTTATCCTTCGCCCCGGCAGTTGTACGTTAGTTGTGCTACTGCATTTTTGTTTATTGTCATTTCAGTTGTGCGCCAGGCAGTTTAGTGTGGCAAGGAATGCCGGCGCGGGGCGCGCTGCCATTCCTGCTGCATTATCCATTATTATATTGCCGGCATTAACGTTTCCGTTTTGTGCATGCCCCAAGGCTAAATAGATCGGTTGCACTACGAGCCCAGAATTGGCCATTTAAATATTTGTATTTCTAATTACATTTAGAGCTCAAAGTTGTACTTATATTCATCATAATAAACCAAGTTCTTAGAGAATCTCAATGGGGAAATAATTATTAAAATGCATGAACCCTTTGGATATCTTTGTGCTTCAAATTACATAAAATTCATCCGGTTTCCTTTCTGATCGCCAGTCCTGGAATAGGCCCAACGATCCGTGGCTGGTTTGACGCTCTTCTTATTTCCCCTCATTTGGTTATTCTTAACTGATTTCTGAGAGTTATTTTTAAAAAGGAATTTCACCAATTGCACACGCAACTCGGCCCTTAAATAATAAATAAGCCAAGCCACGCACGCCAGGCTCACGGGCGGGGAAACAAAAGGAGCATGAGCACGAAAAGTAGCAGGAGCAGGAGTAGGAGCCGGGGCAGGATTCCGGATTCGGGAGAATATTCGAGGCCCCACTTTTTCGGCCAGCCGCAGGACGATTGTCCTTTTGGCCAGCTCAGCTGGAGTCTGGGTTAAGTGCGGCATTAACAATCAATTACAAGCATTACGAACCGTAAAACTGAAGCATTGACCAAATACCAACTCCTCATGTCCTGCTGCCAGTGGGGTGGCAACCGGGCGGGCATTACTCACTTACACGTACACACGCACTCACGCACACACCACACACCACACACACACACCGAGTGCGCTGTGAAAAATGTTGCGTGCAAAGTAAGCGCAGTTAAAATAAAAGAAAGGCGGTGTTTGAGTTACGGTTTGTTGGCTCCTCGTATAAGTATAATAAGCCAAAGGATATGATATACGATGTACAAATTATAGTCAGCCGAATTAAAGCTTATTTTTAGGAGCTCAAATATGTAGTTCAAGTCAAAGGGAAAAAATGAACAATAGATGCCACTCAGTTCTTTAAATAAGACATTCCCTTTTATTGTTAAAAAAAAAAACCAGAGAATAACTCTAAAATATGCTTTGCAGATTTATTCCAAGCTAAATAAATATTTTATTTGAATCTTCATAAGACAAAGCCACAATATAAAGCAGAATCTTTGTTGTTCTTCCGTTGGCCTTATTAATTTCTACACATTCCATTGTTGTTCCGAATGAAACGAAATGGGGACCACTCTGCATCCAATGGAAAATCTTATTATGTTTATTTAGCCAGGATTGGAATAGGAATAGGAATTTAATTAACTCGAATGGCTAGGACACAGGGTCCAAATGAACCCTCTCCGTTTTGGCTTTTCGTTCATTAGTTGATGACATTTTAAAGAGAATCGCAAATATGTCTCCTTTGAAGTGCACCTGAAAAGTCCCCATTCTTCATATGTTCATGTCTGCGGATCTATCCTCCTTTGTCTTGGGTTTAGCTTCTTCTGTTTTTTTTCCTTCTCTTCGTCTGTTTTCTGTTTTATTATTATTTTTATTTTCGGCTCTCGTTTTGTATTGTTGCTTTCGCACTTGAGCGACAAAACAAACGATGTCGACGCCGGCAAAATAATACAAATAAAATTTATTGTGGTCAAGTTATACACGCACACTCAAGCGCAGCAGTAACTCACATCGAGCAACGCCGAGACACCGAGAGAAAAGGAAGCAAGTAGTATTACAATAAAATAAGCAAATACAAAAAAAAATAAAAAATAATAAAATACCCAATTTGTATAAACGCTACCCATACCCAACAAGGGTTGACCAGCATCACTAGGCAAGTCGATTTGGGCATGAATGTCTGTCGTTTTGTCCTTTCATGTGATACAACAGATCTCAGAGATTATAATACCAAGATTACCAAATTTCGTGACATCATTCGGTTGCACTCAAATCAAGTTTATTCTAGGATTTTAACGTATAATCCATAGTCTATAAATATTAATAAATAATTACATTTATGCTGACATTCTGTAACAGTTTGAGTAAAATCGGGTGATAAACATGAAAGTTATTAAACAATAAAGTTTCTGTATATGCTAAACTTCTTCAACATCTACGTTTGTGTTAGCAGCACTAATGGGTGTTGCTCAACATGTTCCTAGCAACATTTTTCTTAGTTTCTCATCATTTTCTTCTGACTTAGTCATTCAGCTAAGTTGATGTGCTTTTTAATTTCTTTTACAATGAAACGGATACCGGGTATCTCGCAGTCGAGCACAAATATAGATATATATATTTTATATACAATTTTAATATTAAATAGTTTGAATATAACATTAATTGAGATATACAATTTAAATAGGGAAATTTAATAAGAGGGTTTATCTAATTAGCAAATTAGTAATTTAGTTAGTTCTCAAATATAAATAAGACTTAATACATCTTTGGTAAGGATATATTTTTTACGGTGTCCCGATACAGATACAGACACGGATAGAGATACGACAGCCGAATGGAGGGACTGAAACAGCGGAGAAGGACATCAAGCAAATGCCAGACGCATTGTGCACAGATTTATGCCGCCTGCTTCCCATGAAAAATGAGTTGGCGTTGGTCGTCAGCTGCTCGACTCGACCTGCCCCATGAAGCCACTTCCCCCTGCTCGTCCCGCTGCCCCGCAGCTCTTTAATGGCCATTGTTATGACTGTTATGTTGATTATAAGCTTCTCGTACAAACGCCAACCCGCCATTTCCCTTACCCTCGCCAAATCAAACAAGCCCGAACTGCATAGAAGCTTGTGTAGGCCTCTGACATTTTTGGGACCAGCGTGGCCCGTGTAGAACCCCCATTTTTTGGCAAATGGAAATAGAAAAACAACAACGAAAATGAAAATAAAATTTTTTGTAAATTTGAATTTTCCTACTGCGCCGAAAGGTGTAAAGCCTGATGAGGGTTAAGCGGTGTCCAGCCCGCCGTTGCGCGCGTGTGTGTCTGTGTGGCTGCACTTTGAGAAATGGGGCTGCTCTTTGGCTTCATTTATAACAAAATTTGTAGCAGCATTATAAGCTTAAATATTTTGGCTCTAATTAATAATGCTGATTGTAGATAATTGATAAATGTTAGATAATTATCTGAAATAAAACATCAGATATAATTTCACAAAGTCTTAAGTCTTAAGCTTACTTGGGATTGTTGAAATAAATACTACTACTATCACTACTTTTTCATAGATATCTTTACTTTGTAGTCTTATGCACATAACGAATATCCTTATACATTATTTAAATTTATTAATATTTCTTAGTATTTTCTGAATGCTTAGGCACTACAGGTTAGGTTACAGTACTCTTATTTACATTACTTAAATTAACTGGGAATTTTCAGTAATAAAAATCAAATAAATATATATAATAAATAAATATGAAGAACTTGAATTGAAAATTGAGCACAAATCCCTTTAGTCAATATAATTTATCTTAAATATTCGCTTCTTAGCCCGGTTTCCCATTGTTCTCAGTGCAGCGTTGTGTGCTGTGCC
Source organism: Drosophila kanapiae (assembly GCA_008042475.1). Taxonomy (NCBI): domain Eukaryota; kingdom Metazoa; phylum Arthropoda; class Insecta; order Diptera; family Drosophilidae; genus Drosophila; species Drosophila kanapiae. The sequence continues at coordinate 192,891 of VNJM01001487.1, read as the reverse complement.
AGCGGAAATGTTTTTGCCTTGTCCGCTGACGGAGCACAAACCAAAAAGGGGCAAAGCTAATGGGTTGGGAAGTGCCGGCGGAGCCGTGGAGCCGGCGGAGCAGATTATAAAAAGTGTATATAAACAACTTTCCATTGCCGGGTAACATTCACCCACCCAGAACCACCAGAACCATCCGACTCACCTGACCCCCGGCTGGCCGCTTTATATTGAAATATTTCTGTGGTCATGCAAATTTAATACGCCGCATGAGGAAAACAAGCGAAACCCGAAACCGAAACTGAAGCCAAAGCCAAAGCCTCTTGGCCCCACGTGTGCTAATTGGCGGTGCGGCCAAAAACAGTGGTTCAGGTCAAAGGGGGCTGTGCAGTGGCCAAAGGAGCGTAACAGAAGCCAAGTTAGTTTTTTAATATTTAGCAGACTCTCAAACGACACCGAGACCAGGATGTTAGTATCAATAATAATAATTCCTGAAAGCAAAAAGAACTGATTATGTGTCTATTATTTATTGTGTGGTATATGGGCTTTTCTTAATTAAACATAAAAAATGTTCTAGTAATTCTTATCTTTATTTAGTTTTTTGTCAACAATTGACTTGCTATTTTTAAAGAAAACTTTAAAATTACTATCATATATCTTTTTCTCGTTGTTTGTTTATCTTTAATATTATTTGCTAGGCATGTACAATATTATCGACCCATCAATACAGGATAGATATTTGACGCAAAAGTCAATATATAATATCGATACTTTACCGTGCGATAAATCGATATTCTGTTTTAAAAATAAATGGAAATGTATCAAAATTTATCGATAATATCGATGTTTTAAACGTTGAGTTAAAGTTAAATGATATTAAAATTCATGAAAATTTCTATATGATGTACGATATATTATTCACTGCACTATATTTTGTTCTTCTCTCCCTGGTCTCGATATCTAGTCACTGTGGTTTATTCCACATTTATCAAGTCTCGATTATTATTATCGTTTTTAATTAGAAGACAACTTAAGGGAAGAATGTACAGCTGTTTCGATATCGCCAAGGTAAACTCATACGTTTTTTTTCCCTCCCATGATCAGACTTCATATACTGTACATACTCGTGTCACACAGGGCGCTCTTTTTCTATCGAATATTTTCCGAACACCCTGATCTTTGACTTATGAAGTGCTGGCCTGGAAGTGCCAGATTGGATTCCTGATCCTTGGCTCTTAGCCCCCAAAATCCTGTATCATCTGGCTTGTGGCACAAGCTAGTGGCTTGGCTGTAAACATTTTCCAGCATCGTTTTTGAATGTTATGCCTTTCTTTTTCGGTATTAAAGGCTGTCACAGTCACGGACTCCAGGGGAGTGCAGGGGTGATTTTTTTTTCGGTAACTTTTGGGCCAGGAACAGGACCCACCGCTCCCCTCTGCGGTAAAGGGACAAACGAATGCTGCACACTGAGGTAACAAAGGTGCAAATTCCAAAGTTTCTAATAAGATATATTTCAAAAGTATTTCTATTATATATTGCTTATATTTTGGTAAGCTATTAAATATTATTTGAGACCTAGCTTAATATGTTTCTAATATTTATTAGTGCTGAGGAAGAAAATCACATTAAAACGTTATGTTGCAATCCTAGATATCCATGAAGAATTCTTCAAACTTACTAATTTGTTTATTTTTTAATTAAATACATTTATATACTGCTTTTATTATTAGTTGATTTTGGCTTTTGCTTCCGCACTGTGTTCTGGCCAAGGACTGGCAAAAGCTTTGCGGTTAGCCTGCTGTTGTTGTTGTTGTTAAGCCTGTCATTCCCAGGACGAAGCTACAGCCGTAGGATCAGGAGTAGCCCGAATCCGAGACCATGTCCGTGTCCGCAAGGGGCAGAGCGGCAGGCCGGAAGTGCTGCATTGCGTCCACTTCCGGCCTCGTCCTTTTCCATGGCAACCTGCCTTCATATACCCCCAGAGGCCCTTTCTCTCCGGCTCTCTCTGGCTCTCTCCAAGTGCTGTTTCCAGTTTATTTAACATGCCATTTGTTGGGCCATGCCAAAATGGATTTATTGCTGTAGTTGTTGCATAAATCATGACGCTTTTCACGCACTTTTCCACACGGCGACCAGGAAAAGACGTCGCGGTGCGGAGATTCAGCTAACCGAAAGGCCAACCCAGGTTCGAAACTAAACTTTTTTGCAAAACGAAAACAAAGTAAATAAAGGCTGGGCCGTATCCGAAATGGAGTATTGTCTTAATGACGTCTAGTAGACGGATAAATGCTGAATTGCCATTCCCATTAAACATTGAATTCGCCCCAGTTTTTTCACTTTCCCCTATCTAAGCCAGTTCAGCTTGGCTGTCGATCAATCTCAGCGAAATCTAGAGTGCACAGCCAAGCCCATCGCAGAAATCATTGTCTGAAAATCAACATTTCAGTGTAAACGATGGAGCTGTGCATGATATTAGCTTCCGTTTAACTTTCCCCAGGACTCACCGTCTCTCTCTCTCTCTCTTTCTCTATAAAAGCAGAATGCAAATTTATTTCAAAATAATTGCACTGACAGGGGAAAAGGGCTCCGGCTACGGCTTGGGCTTGGGCTTGGGCTTGGGCTCGGTCTAGTCACCTGCCAAAACGCTCAAAACATTTTCTGGCCATTTTCCTTTGCTGCCTGTCAATGAATAAATGCATGGGTATGCCGGCGAAGACGAAAACTTTCCTATCCTCTGTCCTTTTAATGTAAAATTTAAACAAAAACATAGATCCCAAACAGAAGGGAAAAAAACGAAACAAAATGAAGCCCTAAACAAAGGGAAAAGGGACGGAAAAAAGGGCAAGGGATGGAGCTAAAAATTCGAAACAGATTCCAAATCTATTTAAAAGTTATGGCCGCAACTATTTGCGGCCTGCAGTGGAAGCGCTCCAGGTGTATGACCAGTCACCAGGAGCAGAATGCAAAGTGCGACATCCAGGTGCCGGTGCAGGTGCAGTTCCTCCCTGAAATTCTGCGGGAATATCTCTCTGGATGGCCACTGAAAGTGGCGCTGCTGATGGGTGACGTTGCCCAAACTTTTTGACACTTTAAAAACTTTACCCACACACACGGCACGCACATACACACACTCGCCGCCGTATTTGGCAAGCCTGGTTCTGAAAGTTACGTTAAATGGTTTTAAAGGTTTCGGTTTTAGGGTTGGGCCAAGGCTTCCAACTTGCCCCAGTCCATGCAAAGTTGCCCTGCCCAAATAAGTTTCCTTTATTCCCCGCTCTCTCACGTTTATTTCGTGCCACAAAGCTTTTACTGGCCGACATTGCCGGGTCCTTGTGGGGCGGCTGGTATTAGTCAATAACTTTCGTAGGGCGACAAATTTTTCTATTAGCCAACAGTTGCAAGGCTGCGGTTATTTTCGGTTACATTTTGGCCAGCCTAATGAGAGTCTGTCGGTGATGAATGACATTTGTTGGGCAAATATTTGCATTAGATGAGGTCGGTCCTAGCTGCTGGGTAGCTGGTAGCTGCTTCTAAAAATGCAAGTTAAATTTGCACGTATTCGAAGAAAACGTTAAGGGACAAGAAAAAAAAGAAGATTTTCCCCTGAAGATTGTGAGTTTCGGGGCAGCTGTTTCTCAGTTCTTTTATTACTCGCTTAAGTTCAGCAGCCTTCACGACGGACTTCCCCTTTATTATTATTATTCCCATTTTTTTTTTCTGCCCGGACTAGACACGGCTTATGCCAGTTCGCTCCTTTTGGTTTTGTGATTAATGAATCTGCTTCGGTTTTGCCAAGAAGTTCGGTTGTCTTGAGAAGTGAGTCCTGGGCAGCCTGAGACTGCTGCATTTAGCCTCAATTTGTCAGAGAGGACTATGGAGGCGATTATGGAGTCCCGGAATATGCAGAAAGCAGCATTCTTGCTCCCGGGAAATCTTATTAGGAGTAATCCGCTTCCCCTTTCACCAACGGAACCCCACATTTGGTGCCCAACAGAATTTTACACTTTTGACATTTTCAGCGTAATGAAAAGCAATAACATTTATAATATCCTCCCACGTCCTGCCACCACAGGCATCGTGTGTTTTTTTGTTTGAAATATTTGCCATTCAAATATTTGCCTCAATGATTCGTTTCATTATTCTTTGTATTTCTTTCTTTTTCGGCTCTTTTAATATACAATAAATAAAACAAGCAACGAACCGGGGATAGAGCAGGCCGACTGTTTGATACCTAGTTAAATAAATACCAATATAATTAATCATTTTCTATCATGAAAAATGATAATGAACTTATGAGAAAGAGAGGGATACAGCATAGGGATAGATGTACATATAACGAGAGGAAAGTCCAATATAATATCAACCTAAATTAAGCGTTAAATATCATATAAAAAAGATGGTACTCAAGTTGTAAGTCCAGGACAGCATGGCCACTATGCCATGACAGTACAGGGTATACAGTAGTGAGGGATGACAAGTGAGAGAGATTTGGCTGAAGAGAAAATCTGCAAATGAATCGCTTTATTATCGTTGTTCAGCAGTGATGCCAACATTCAAATTAAATAACAGGACAGATCGCAAACAAAAACGGAAAGCCCTGGAAACAAATTCGGAAAAAGGACATATAGAAGTAGAATATTATGGAACTCAAATTTAAACGGCAATCGTAGCTTTTTTTTCTAAATTCTATTTCAACTTTAAGTAATATTCAACATGGTTGGGCACTGAACATCTCAAGGTGGGAGCATGTCTAGAAATGCGGGCAAAGTCAAACGGATTAATAATAATACAGAAAGCCTTTTAAATTTCCGACGAGTAGATATGTATATATGGAGATATGTGGGTATCAGATCTGTTCCGAAAAAGGACAAACTACCAGCACTGTTGTCCTGTGATGTCCTGTTCAATGATGCTGCGCACACACCCGCAGAATGTCACACGCACACTCGCTGTGAGCAAGAAGAACAACTAGAAGCGATGCGATTTTTTATCGAGTGTCATTTATTTATTATTTATTTGATATGTTCAACTCTATTTTTTTGTAGCCGCTGATTCGCCTTATAGCTTTATCCTGTCCGCCTCGTTTTGCGCTGCTCTTTTTCTGACATTTCTCGCCGCTGGTTGTTTGAATTTATTCTCAATAATTTAATAGGACATCAGTTTAATGGCTTTACTGTGGCGTTCAATTGGGCAGGAAGGGGTGCCCCTTCGCCATCTTTGCCGCATGGCCTACGCACTAACATCAAATTTTATGATGGAGGCCGTGCCAATTTGCAGAACGCAATCAAACAAATAAACAACAAGGACTGAGGCCGACAGCGACAAGCCGACGTCTGAATACCTTGCAGCTAACAAAAGATCCTATTCTTGGATATATGTAGATCCTATAAGCACTTTCATTGACAGATAGAAGGACATTATTTGCAAGACTCGCCTGGTAAACGAATATATCTTTTATGGTTATGATTTCTTGTTCACTGCGATGCCAACTTACCCGGCAGGCTCGTGCAAAAATATAAATAATGCCGGCGAAGTGTAATAGGCTGAATGGGTGTGCGCGATGTGACCCCGGCAAGTTGTAAATTTACGTAATTTACTTGATTGCACCGACAACCCTGGCCACCTGTCGTCGGCTCGAGCACCGGGGCTCTCCTCAGCCTCCGCCAAAAGGGGCTCCTTGCGGGGTCGCTGACGAGCCGACAATGGCACATAATCAACTAAATCGCACATATTAAAATTATGGGAGGTAACCTTATCTCAGGAAGGAGGATCAACCTGCTAATTTCCGAGCTTTAAGCTGTATTTTAAGCCCTAGATCATGGTTAATATTTTATTTTAGTTCAATTTATAAGCAGCCAAGGTTTACAGTTTATTTTTGACAAATTATATATATAGGTCTTAAGTTGTCCCAATAAACCATTTTGGGAAATGCTAAGCGCAGGAGCAAAAGGCATTCGACTCAAAAATTGAATCCAGATAGGAGCCCATTCATCCCGCCTGGATCTAGGGCGCTACCCACTCATATTGTCGGCAATAAAGTCGCGTAATTGGAAATGTTATTTGTCCCCCCATCTCGGGGCTCGTACTTGGCTGTTGTCACTGGCGGTGGTGTTGATATTTCGTCGCCTCGTTCCCGGGATATCTTGTGAGCGGGGGTCCTTGATTACAAACACATAAATATTTAACTCAATTTGCATTTTCATAGGTTTTAAAAAGCAGCAAACAAGCATAGCGCTTTTCAGTGAAATAAGCAATGGGCCGAAAGTGAAACAAAAAGCTGCGGAGCAGCGAAGCAGGAGCAACCGGCGGAAACGGAAGCGGGCACTTGCATTAGCGGAAGTCGTCATCCTACAAGCGCCAGGCGGCAGGCGGTAGCTTCGGGCTCGTATTTCTGGGCTCCTCCGTCCCGGGCATATTACAAAAATAATAATACCACCATCGCCCCCGCCACACAACCGCTAGCAGACATGCTCGGCTGTCATATTCATAACAACATTTAAACATGCGCGCAATTCGAAACGAACTTTCGCCGACATCGGCATCGAGAGGCATGCTGGGCTGGTCTGGGCGTTCTAATACCTCTTGTTGATTAATCACTAAGCACTAATAAGGACTCCTGAGTACAGGGTATTTATTTTAATTCCTTGGTAATGAAAATCAATTTTAATTTAAGAGAGTTTCAAGCACAGGTTTTGCGTCTTTTGCTAAGTCCTAAAATTGCTAGAAAAATCTTTATGCTTTCATGCTTAATTCTTATAGTATTTAGTATAGTAAAAACTTACTACTTTCGTAGTTACAAGAATATTTCTAAGAATTGTGTAAGAACCAATTGGGTATTGTATGCACACTACACACACTCTACACAATTTACTTTGCTACAAGGACTTACTTGCCCGTTTTCTTCCGTTTTCAAAAGTAAAATGCGAGAAACCAGATAAAGTTATATAAGGAATAAACCCTTTATACAGATATGTTATTTAATGGTTTTAAAAACTGTTACAAATCTAAAACAATAATAGATTTCTTAAGTGGAAATAAAAACTTTTAAAAAGTCTATACATTACGCTAGAAATAGTCGATATTATAGTTATAAGACGTAACAAAAATGTAATTGTCCTTCACTAGGTCACATGTTAACTTGGAATTAGTCTCTCAGTTTTCTTGGTGTATAACTTTAAAGCTACAAAATTTTACAAGTAATTTTTCTTGAAATATGTCGTAGATCGAAATAAAAAGAAAACATCTTTGGCAGAAGATATAAAATAATCTAAAAAATATGTATGAAAGTAAGATTTAATGTTACTTTGCTTACAAGGATTAATCTTTTATCAAGATCCTTTTGCATTCTGAAATTCATCTCACACTTTTCCAAGGTATCTCCCATTCGTTCACACCTTGTGTGTCCTTTTTTTTCAAGTAAAAGTTTACTTTCTTTTGGTGTTGCTTGACATTGTCTTTGGGCTCTCTTTGACACGTGGGTCTCAGCGGTGCTACCGAGTCCTCTCCTGTCGTTCCCTCCCCCCCTCCAGAAAAGCATCCAAAAACCACCCAGGAGGCAGCACCCCTCCCCGCCCCCAGCCAGGACCTTTATTTATGATGTTCATTTGCAGAGCTTAGCATAACTGCCGGCAGGAGTGCGGGGAGCTGCTCATAATTCAGCTGAACATTCAGGGCACGGTGTTGGGACTCCCCTACTCATACTTCCCACAGGTAGTGCCATAAAAAGAAGCTACAATGCCGCAGAAATAGGGAGATGCTGGCCCTAAACAAAGGCAAAGGAGGGGCCTGTCGTCGTTTTGTGATCGCCTTTAATTAAGCTGCATTAATGCGTTATTCTATGGCCATACCGCTCGGCAGCAGGCCCGCCCCCATTCGTCTCTGTCAGCGGCGTGGGCGGTATTTTTATGTCGTGGCATTTAATTAAAAGATGCTCGTTAGCGGTGCGGGATCTCTAATAGCGCCTCAGCCTCCGCCCATAATTACATACTGATGCATGTTCGAAGAAGTGTCTAATTTATGCTGGCATTCGAAGTGTCCTTTATGCGAAATACTGTGAAATTAGTATCAGATAAAGGGTGAATATATAGTGAAGTATATAGATAGCACCTTTTCGATCTAATACTCTCTTATTTGATATAGATGTGTATAATTTTGTATGTGATTATCTTTTATTTATTTCAAGTGCAGCTTATACAAAATGCAACTCTTATATGACACATGGTTTCTCTCATTCCGCGATGTGGCCAATATATATATTGCTATACCAAATTTGTATTCATAACAATAACTGGTAAAAACCAAGCAGAGTTTGGGCCGAGGATTTTCATTAAATTTTTGAACCAAAGCCAGGGCCATAACAGGCCCGATGGCGGCCCGAAACAAAACAAACCGCAAATTGCCAGGACCCGGGACAGCAAATAACGCAATAGCCAGCGCCAGCGCCAGAGCCAGCTAGTACAAATTGTTATACAAAATGGCCAATTAAACTGCCAATCGCCGCGAGGCGCCGCGGAATGGCCGCGAAGCAAAGCCAGATTCTAATTCGAATTGCATTTAATGTACAGGCAAAGCAGCGCAAACACGCTGCCAAACAAACAAACAAACAAACAACAACGACCGAACGAGCTGGCAAACAAAAATAGAGACAAGAACAAAAGAAAACAAGGCGGCTAAAGAGTAGAAAACGGGCAGCTGACGGCGAAATGCAAACGAATAAATAAACAAGCAGGATGACAAGAGCTAAATGCAAAAATTTAAAACAATCAAACGACGAAAATTGTATCGCTGCTTGCCGTGTTGTTATTGTTTCGGTTTCATTTTCGTTTTCCTTCAGTTGTTTTCCCCGAATGCCGGCAAAAGTGTCCACAAGTCACAAAACTGTCAGCCGCACACAGACACACACTAACCCATTCTGCCCTAATACACTGAGTCAGCGATTTTACATTGCGTATACGCCGCATTGGCCGATGTATTTAAATATGAATTGCCGGGATTCAATGCTACGAGACGAGCCGCATAATTTGACATTTGACAGAGCCGCACTTACTGCATCTTCAGTCGATTTCCATTTACCACTTTCATCGGTTTTTCCCACACTGACTGCTAAGTAATTTTTTAATTCCCCTCGATTTTGCCCTGGCGTTATTTATAGAGCCTGATCCACCCCCTTTGAAGGCGGCAATCGACCTCTTCCGGCTGTTTTTATTCCCATTAATTATGTTCTATTTTCGTTTGGCGTTTTGGTTATTTATAATGCCAGGCGTCTACCTTATATAGTTGGACACGGACACGGACACGGACTCGGACATGGGTTCGGCTGTACCATAACCCGGGGAAGGGTTATCTATTGATTTTGCGTTGGGAATTATTTATGAGCTTGCAATCCGGCAGCCATAGATACTTCATTACCCACTTAATACCTGCCAACTTTCCCAAGAAGCCGCAGCTGCTCGCAATCTTTGCACCCTACTTACCTAAACTAAATATTGAAATTAGTTTTGAAGCGGACGCACTCGCAACGCCTTTGCCTGGCGAGATGTGTGAAAATTTTACTTGGCACCCAACTGAGTCAACAGTGAGTGGCTCCGCTCGGTGGGTGGGTGTGTGTGCGTGTGTGTCCTACAAGCTAGGACCTCCTTCCAGGCCATTGCATGCGCTGGCCAGTCGACATTGTATTTTGATTGTAGCTCGCTTGCTATTTCAGGCCAGAGCTTTCGCTCTTGCTATTCTTATTTTTCAGTTGCATATTTTATTAGCTTTTTCCGTGGCAGCCGCGAGATGGAATGTATAGCCCCTCCTTCTATCTCTCTCTCTGTATCTTTCTATGTGTGTTATTTTAATAAAAACTCGGTTTTAATTGCATTTTAATTTCCACATTTCTATTCGCCCCTCGCACAAATATTTTCATTGTTGATTTGCCAGCATTTTCGACCGCGAGATATATCTTCAGTGCCTTTCAACCGAATTAAATATGAGGAAAAATCCCTGGATCCACCCCCGTCCACCGAAAGCAAACATGGGCCAAGGACCTCGCCCCATCCCCGTCTTACCTGAGCCGGTGCGGTGGGGAGGATTGTGAGGGGAGCACAGGGGTGCTATTCAAACAGGACGCCCTGCAGCAGTTTGTTTGTCAGACTCTAAATGATTTTTAATAGCGCAATTGAAAGAGTCGCCAGGTCGACTCGACTCAAGTCACTGCCCGCGGCGTCTCGAATGCAGGTGGTCGGGGGTGGGTCGGGTCGATTTAAGGGCGGTGGGGTATCTCAGCCTTCAGGCTGTACCAAGGAGTACCTTCGCATCTCTGACCGACTATCCGAGCTACTATCTCTGGCTTAGGGCATCCAAATTTGTTGGCATTCTCAGAGAAATAAGAAATTATCTCAATGCTCGACATAATATTATAAAGAGATCCTTTTTGTTCTGTGAGGAGGGTATTGCCTAGTCTGAAGCCCAGATTCTGGCATTCTTTCTTGTTCTGCTCGTCGTTGTCAGCACTCACTCGCCTTGTGTTTGCCCTTGAATATGAAATGGAAAATTCAATGGCTCTGGCAAACAAGCCGGCAAACAAACAGACGGAGAGCAGTCAGGTTAGGGCATGACTTTCGCTGGGAGGGGGAACGATGGCGAGGGTGGCGCACAACAAGGAGCTGAGACAGACAGAACGCACCTCGGGCTTGTCAGGTAGCCGTCGTTGTCGTCGCAATTTCTGTCGCCGCCTCATTGTTTTTAGCTCTGACTCCTTCAAGGCGAGCAAGTAGCTGTCAGGAGCTGAAAGGGCTCCTTGGTCCCCATCCCGCCGAGCGGTATCGATAACGTGTGAGCGGGAAAGCTTAACAGGTAATAGAGGGTCAAGTCTTTGGCCAATTGGCAGTGGGGTTACTTCTTCTGGGGGGAGTGCATTGATCTCCCTTGCATTTAATTATAATACTGCAGTTAACTAAATACTTCACTGCAATTACTTTTACTAATGATATCACAGAAGAATTGCTTAATAAAGATACTTAAATAAATACAAAACATATTATAGTTTGGTCCTTCGAGCCGGATAGTAAAATCATTAAAGGGACGATCCTCGCTGGAAAATTTAAAGAAAACAGTCTACTTTATAGGAACTCTGAACTACTCTAGTTGATTCCCTATTTCCATTCATTTGGATTAAACTCCCAGGATTTAAATATCACTCTCACTGAAATGGAATAAATTAAAGTTTTCTTTTGCCTTAAGCAGAAAGAGATTGCAAAGCAGCTGCATTGATTGATTGAAGGCTGATTGGCAGTCTTGATTGATGCCTCTGCCCCGCCACATTTGATTGACAAAGCGCTGGGGACACACTGGGAATAGCCGGGAATCCAAGACCAACAACAACATAAGACGCCTGACAAAGTCTCAGCCTGGACAGAGTTGAATGAAATGGAGAAGTCGCATGTTCGCGGCCTAGAGTCTAGACACATAAGCCAGTCAGTCGACTGAGCCCAAGGCTAAGGTGACTGAGTCGCCCGATTGACTGCGGTGAGGAGGTGGCAAGGTATCGGAGATATCGGAGCCTCGGTTGCATGTTTGAACGACACTTTGTGTCGTCTGGCTAGGCCAAGTCAAGCCGGAAACTTGGCTTGTATCATGTATCGCTTTATTATCCAATATGCGGAAATCAATAGAATGTTGCACCAGGATGCTGGATTAGGTAGCCAATTTGTGTAGAATTTCTTGTTATTATAAGCTTGCAGCGTTCTCTCATATCATGTTGCCATTCGCCTGAAGTTTTATGCTACTTTGCTAGTTTTGAAATTGGCTACTCCCCATGCTAAGCTGATTGTAAAGATCTATTTAGATTTTAAGCAGCTCGGCAGCCACTTGGCCGCCCTGCTCCACTCATAAAAGGGAATCGTTTTGGAGCGAATCGAATAAAAGAGAGATTTAGTGACGGGGCCACTCCCACTTCATGGCTTGCAGGCACCGAAAGATGTGAAATTCTTGGCAAATCTGGCGAGTAATCGAAGCAGGGGACGGGACTCGCAGGGAAGTACTCGCAGATAAACTCGCTGGGCTGTCGGTTGTTTGTGGCAAAGACAAACAGCCTCGCATTAAATAGCGCTGCCAGCACAGATTCAACCAGAAAGAATAAAAATAACTTCAAGGGAAGCGGCTACTTAGCCCCGGCAAGCCGAACGTCTTATACCCTTGCCTGGCTGACACAAAAGTTCCTACTATAAAGAGGGAAAATAAATAATAAAAGCGGGGGGAAGGCAGCTGGACAAACAGACATCAAGGATGGCAATGCCCCAAAAAAAAAAAAAAATAATAAGAAGGAGAAAAGAGGGAGGATGGCCTCTGGCACAACCACATACAGTCCTTTTGTATCGCTCGTTTCCTTATCCGCCCGCCGCCCACTTCCAGCGTAATGACAGGCAAAGTGTAAAAAATACTTTAAAGGGGGCGGCACAGTAAGAACACCACTAACAAAGCCAATCCCGGGAATGTTTTGGGCCGATGACAACTCGTAAAGGACATTCCGCAGTTATACGAGCATAAGCCGGGGTGGGGTGTGGGCAATATTGGGCCTTTGGAGCCTGTGGAACACTTGTTAAGTCATACGCTCTATTCGCTCGTAACAAGCCGCCGCAGCCCGAGGAAACGGAAACCCACTCAGGCGCCCAATCTTCTCAGGATCTCAGGTCCTCATCGGACCGGGCCGGTCCCGGCCGCCCATTCCCATTTTCATTCCCTTTCCCCGGCTCGCCTCATTGCGTTTCAAGTGTTAATTTGAGATCTCGGTGGCATAACCAGGACGAACACATGTATGTGTGTGTCCTGCCTGCCTCCATTGTGAGGACTCTGCAAAGGAAAGAAAGCAGGAGAAGAGAGACGACACACAAAGAAAAGAAACGAACTTCTTCGAGTCGAGAGTTGAGTCCTTTGGCTCAAACGCTGTCAACGCCCACACACACCACTGCCAGTCAAGGACCTTGAGTGCTCCATCATCCCTACCAGCACGAAATTCTTTGGCCCGACTAGGGTGTCCATCTTATTCAATGTTTGAAGTAGTTTAAGAGCTTCAATTTTCCATCGACCAGTCCCAGGGTTCCTGCCAAGTGTTTGCTGTAATTAGGTAATATATAAATATATATATAAGAGTATATTATTGAAGTTATTGTGACGACCCATAGGGACAAGTGCAAGTCGATGTTGTTTCTAATAGCCAAGGGCTTGTTTATACATCGATATTCGACTTCCTTTCTTCCCATAACACTGCTCAAAACAAATATACATTCTTCACAATACAATATAGTGTGTATATGTATATTTTTTGCCCGCTCGAGTGACAGACCAATCTTTAATGAATCCCCCGGCTGGCAGGCTTTTCGCGTCAGATTAAGCGATTTTAAAGGTTAAGCCGAGAGTTTTCCATGACATTGCAATACCGGGAAATCAGCACCTGGCTGGAAACTCTTTAAGCTTGTCGTCGGCATCGACATTGGCATCCGTTTTGGTGTCGCTGTCTCATGACAAACGTTTGTCAACATTCCTTAAATTGAATTTCAATGGATTTTCCTTTCGCTCGTCAACGCACGCAAACAATGGAGCACATTCGGTGTGGGTCGGTGCGGTTCTGTGTGGTGGGTTGCCCAAAAGGTCACGGGCTTACAAGGGTTAGGCAGCTGCCACCCACCCATTGGCATAGCCATTGCCATAGCCATAGCCGGAGAGCCCATCTCCCGTACCCACATTCAACTGACATCCGAGCCGGCAAACAAAAAGATCTCACGCACACCCGACTCCGAGCAGGCGAAGGTGCTGCTCTCCCCGTGGCCATTGCCAATGGCCCTCTTTTTACCTGAAGCTCATCTGGCACTTGCCTGCACTTAAAGAAATCATTTTAATTATATTTATGAAAATATTGTAAATTATTTCAGATAAATATATAAATATATAAATATATAAATATGTAAAGGTTCTTACAACTATGACTTCCCTTTATCTTTGTCACTTAATTTTACAAATAAGAATAGTCGTCACTAACTCTTTTTGTTTATAAATTATAGTTATTTCAAAAGCTGTGAAGAAGCTTCTTACACTTTATTAAAATTAAGGAATTTAGCAACATATTATGACCCATCAGATAGAGGGGCTAAAAGATCTCGATGTTCGTGACTCTATTACGCAGAATTTTAAAGGAATAAAACTGACTGACTTAGATATAGAGAATAAAACAGAGAAATTGAATACAGTATTTTTTAAAAGAATGAAGAACACGATGAATGTATTTAGTAAAAAAAGCAACGACTTAACGAGATACAGTGCCAGTTATAGATACATCAGCTTTCTTGCTTGTTCTGTTGTAAATGTAGAATTCTTTACCGGATATACAATAGTTTTCTCACAGTATCTAATCAATGATCTAACAAAATAGATTTCTTAGCATAGTTTTGGCCAAGTGTGTCTACATAACTTGTTAAACTTTATTCACGTTAGCTGCTGGCTCGCGACAATGTGTGGTGTTTAATGGAATATACACTCTGAAGTGCATAACGCGTAATTGATTGAATTGAAGTTCCAATTTCAGATCCCCCTCTCGTTTTCAGCACGCACACCCATGCACAACCAAAAAAAAACAAAAAAAAAGAAAACCGTCAAGGGGCCCAGCCATTTTCGTTTATGGCGCATTTCGCATTTTGTATGTGCGTCGCATGGTAAAGCAGCTTGGTTAGAGACCAAAGTGGAACAGGCATGGAATTTAAATTATGTGAACAGGCCGGAGAAAGGGAGAGAGAGTTCTATGGAGTCAGGGGTAGAGAAGGAGAGAGAGATGGGGGAGGTCGCGAGCGGCATCGGCAACAAAGCGTTAACATTAAACGCCGCTTGCTGTGGACTCCCGTGGCCGTTGTTGCTCAACTTGATGCTTTAGTGGTCGGCTAAAATGTCAAAGGCAAAGCCAAAGCCAAAGCTTTGGTCCCGCCACCCCCAAGACAAGGCCCACGTCACCCCTCCGCGTTTCAGCCTTGACATCTGCAGCGGCATTGACAGCACAAATCTGGACCTACAGTCCATCTGGGATTTTCAAGCGGAAATCTTAAACAATTCTTATAAGTGAGGCTCTGAAATCAAAACCACAAATCAATCTTTTAAGAAACCTCAGTCTCCTAAGGGTTCTTGTTACAGAAAACTTTGTTAAGGGTAAGGATGGGACATAAGGTTTTTCGGTTCCCCCCTCTCGAAGGACCAAAAGGGGGTTATTTTCCTAATACTCACTTTAATTTTAATTTTTTCTTGCTATTTTGCCACTCCAAGTGGCCCTAGCGACAAAATGCACGTGCTTGTTAGGGTTAGATGTCAGTAAATGTAGCTTAGGAAGGTTATCTACGTTTGAGGTTATTGGGTACATATCGTTATAATTTGCACATGAGATTCTAAAGGGTTCTTGTATTTCATACTATGGAAATTAAGCTGACTTAGCAGCCCAATACTCTCCACGTCACCACGGATTAGGTTATAGATGAAGGTAATTCCTGAAAATCCTATACAATTTTTATTTTGACGATTAGATATCAAAAGCCTTAAGACTGCATCCAATTTTCCCAGGAAAATGATACCACTCAATGCCGTTTTCTCTCAAATTCGTATATGTCTGTTACTGACAATTTGTCACAACTCAGCAATGGATTGCTTAAGTAATTAAATGCCCCAGTTATGAGCTTCAGTGGCTGCTATGTATTCAGTTGCTCATATGTGTATATAGTACAAAGAAAAAGTCAACTTGAAAATGGCACAAAAAGAAGGAAAAAGCCGTAGAGTGGAATGTAGCAGTTTTAATAAAATAAATAAATAAACTTCACAACAATTTCTACCTCGGGCTGAGATTGAAAATCAATCGATATCGTTGATTGAGTGGTCGAGACAGAGTCTGGCGTCAGGGGGGCCTGTCATCAAATCTGAATATTTTACCAGTTCATCATTTCCACTTTAGTCAGCGGATGAAAAGCCAAGGGGAAAAGGTAGCTTGCTGGTCTAAAAATAAATAATTAAGGTAATTCCACAGCCCAGATGTGTGAGAGGCAACTTTTAAAATAACAACACGAGCCGGAGAATGACTGCAATTACCCATAAATATATATTTTCGTATTGGTACTAGATGGGGTAGATAAAACGTGGCTTAAGGGCTCCACCCCGAAAGGGTTTCAGCCCAAAACATATGCTCGAGGGGGTGTATTTATAGCCCTGCAGATGGCTGAAGGACCGCCATATGGCCCGGGAATCTGGAATCTCTGGCAAGGGCGGAGCCACTGGAGACTGACTTACGGATGCAAAGTTGATAATAATTAGATTGACTACCCACTCGGATGGAGTATCTGCCGGGCAGCAAAGCGGATTATTCGGAATACACTCGACCAGCTGCACGAGGGTAGACTGCTGATCCGAGCCACTGAGTTGCAGTTGGGATTACGCCCATATGCACAACATTTACTTCGACTAAATTCCAGTCAAAACATAAACTAACTCACAAAGTTCGGTGTCGCAGATTGTGTGAATATTTTATATGCTCTGCCCTTTGTTTTCACAGCACTTTAGTTCAAGTGAGGCCGGCTACAAGGTAACAGGATAAGCCCTTAGGCCAATTTTGACTTTTGTTCGCTTAATTGATGCACTGGACATTCTTTTCTTTGTGTGAGAATGTGTCATAAATCAAAGCGGGGATGCTTTAAAATAGCGGAATATAAAAGTATTTTAATCAAAGATAGCATCAAGATGCGTAACGCTTAAACATAAATTGCCATACACACGCTGTTTCTCTTCAGCGAAATTTTTAAGAAAGGCAACAGCCAGCTTGTGTCTGCTTAAAATCATTTGGCGTTACGCATCTGAAGAGTATCTTGTCTTTGCTATAGTGGTGTGAAATATCTCTTAATTATCTCTATAGGCTGGTAGCAACAAAAAGATAATATTAGTAATATCTAAAGAAATACCGAAATAGGTAACCAATGCAAACAAGACTTTAAAACTAGATCTGCAGACATACATTCAAAAATACTCAGAAATACTGTTAACTTGATCCTTAAACTAACTTACATATATGTAAGTATTTTCACCAACTACAAGACCACAATTTATATGAGACATTCCACTTGGTTCCGCAGCATCCTTTAACTGCGCATTTGAACCCGGCACATAGCTCGCCGTCATCTCCTGATCGCCTGACCTGAGTGACCTCCGCCGACTGACATCGGCTTCGGGTAGCCGGGAGCCAGGAGCAGGCGACGTGGCGAGTGATGCATGTGGTAAGTGGTGCAGCCTCCAACCGGCTGCATCCCTTTAGAAACATCCCGGCCACTTTTGCAGCAATGTCCGCTTATTTTTTTATTTGCAAAGGCATTGAGTTCCGGGCTCCAGGCTCCAGGCTCCGGGCCTCGGGCTTCAGACATCTCCGCCATCGCGCGTTGCAAATCATTTTAATGCGGTTACACGCCGCCCCTCGCCATGAAGCCACCGCTCAGAGCCGCTGCCACCGCCGCCGCCGCCGCCGCATCATGTAAATAAAAATTATGGAAAGTTGTCGCGGCAGCGCGTGGCAAAATTCCACATAAGTATGCATTTAAAAATAATTTATGGCAAACGAGAAGGAATGAATCAGCGAAGGATTCAGCGACAGCGGGTGGAATGAGTAGGGGCTCTGTGGCTCTGTTTAAATGGACACAGCGGCCAGGGGTGGCCAAGGGGTGGCCAGGGGGCGGCAGGACAAAGTGAGCTTAATGAGGCTCAACGCAGCAACATGCCGCAAAATGACGACAGGCTTGATGTGGGCGTGGCAGCGTAGACGTGTCCTTAAAATACAATGCTGCACACAGTCTTTGGCACACGGAAAGAAAATGTATCATGAAAAAAAATATATAAAAATGTTCTTGCTGAATTTATATAAGTACTATCATTCTCCCCTTAAGCTGGTGTGAAAAGCTAAGGTTATGACTCCTGCGCTCCATCAAGATCAAACATTTTTCAGATTAATTAATGATGTCGATCTCCGCTGTCCCCACAAGCTGCGCTCCAGCATTTTGTATGAAAAATGCCCATAAAATATGAGCGTGAAATATTTATAAAACTATGAGTGTGTGTGTGTCCACTACACATGCGTGTCCGGCAGCCGTAACAGCAACGGCAACGTGAACTGTCATTGCAGTTTGTGGCCTCTTTAAAAATATGGCAGCACTTTAAGCGTCGCGTCGCGTAGCGGCGCCCTGCAGAAGTTGGCATTATTAACAGTACGGCCAACAGTATGGACATGTCCTGCTGGTGTCCTGGCCAACGTCCGTGGCCTAGAGCCGGCAGCGTAGAAATTACATTAAATTTTACAAGCGACAAGAGGCAAGTCTCGGGCCATCCAGGGCAGCAACAAACAACTGCAGGGCAGCAGGACAGCAGGAAGGCAGGGCCGAGGAGGCGGGTCCGCCCGGAGTGGGTGCAGAGTGGCGCCCAACCGCAGCGGCATATTGTTACTGCCCACAGTTCAGTTCGGTTCGGTTCAGCTCCGCCGTTCGTACAAATTTAAAATATTAACATAAATTTTTACAATGAGGCAACAATTTCTGCCTGCCAGCGAAGGACGTGCAAGGAGCAGGCCAGGAGCAGGAGCAGGAGCTGGAGCAGGCGGACAGTGACAGCGTGGGCGTGGCCCCGCCTTGTACTTACTGGGTGTGAGCTGTGTGTGGCGTTAAATATTTTGTAATAAGCACAATAAACCAAAGGCGAAACAAGCTCGAAATTTATTCACAGCCACAGCGCGGCCTAGCAGAAGGATACGAAAATGCTGGCTGGATGGGAGCGGGAGCCGGGGATCGGGGCATGGACATATACATACGAATTATGTGTCCACCCGCTGAGGGTGGACTTGCCCTCGCTCAACCCTCTTGCCCGGCGGCAGACTGCCTGATAATGGTTCAATTATTTTTCCGCCCTATTTAACTGCAAGTAAAATGGGCAGCTCGAAATGTGAAACGCTCTGGACAAAGCCCCCAGTCGCCCATACCCCGCCCCTCACAGTGGGCAGCCAACCTCAACGCTCCCGGATATGTTGGACAATTTTCCGACCATAGACAAGGAGACGTGCAACACATTTGCTGACTGCCACCTCCGGACGCCACCTCCGCCGGACCCTTGTTGGCTTTGCCAACCGCAAAAATTTGTCACACGTCATATATGGCCACGCCCCAGTTTTGAGGGCAACGCCCCACCGCCCATCGCCCACAAACCGACCGAGCGGAACAAAAGCGCTTTATATGCGGCATTGTCAGCCCGTTAAAAGCGAACGGGAGCCGTAAACGGTCGTTTTTTAGCCACTCCTGGCAGGGTCCTAGGTAAGGTCAGGCGGAAGAGTTCATAATTGACCTTTCCCAGAAGCAATCGCAGCAGGATAGCCTGAAATACGTCAACCTTACGATTCAGACTCATTTTCAAATTATTACTGTCTATTTGTAGTTAGGAATTAATTGATGTTAAGTTTATGTATCCATTGTCGAAATAAATAATTAACAAGGTTCTGAATTCCCATCAGTTAATGTAAGAGGAGCTGTCTCTAAAGGAAGGTTTTAGGCAATGAAACTGTATTGTCCTGTCCCTAATAAGAACATCGTTTTTCGATTAGATATAAGCATATTTATATATATTTATATTTATATTTATTTATTAATATTTAACAACACAGTCTATATATACAACTATCACTTAAAGATGCGATATTTAGACGATCTATCAATGTTCTATTTTATATTCATATTTATAAGATTCCAAAATTATCGATATATGGATTGTATTAATATTTGACAACAAAATCTATATATGCAATGATCTTAAAAAGTTGTGATAATATTAATAAATTAAAATATGTGAAATAACATAAATAATACCGATATGTTAGAATCAAATGCGATATTTTCTGTTAATTAAATAATCGATATGCCAAAGTTAACGCTATTTTCGATATTAAATTAAACAATATTGTGTTGTAAATACTTATTTTCCTGCAGTTACAAGAACATCCCTTTTTCTTTCCTTACGAAGGCGATGAAATTGTAAACGATTTTCAAAACGCCTTGGCATTTAACATTAATTAACGTTAATATAGCCATCCTGCTCCTCGCACCCACACACAGAGTCCCGTGTCCCGTGTCGTGGCCTTCGAGGACCCGCAGGATACGGATGCGGATGCGGATGCGGAACGGTGAACGCCCCAAGCTGGCCGAGTGACCCGTAGGGCCCCGTAGGCCTGGTCTTTAATAACTCAGTTAAACAGCTTATGGGAAGTTTTTGGGGGGCCGCAAATTGTTGGCCTTCAGTTCGTTTCCTGTTGTGTGCACTTTTTGAAATTCCTTGCGGATACCGAAATTTAATTTCCTTTGTAGCATTTTTATTGCTATTTATTATTATGATTATTATGTAGCACTATGGACATTTTATCGGGCCCGTGCTTGCCGGACTCGACTCCTCCGCTCCGCCGCGTTATGACGGTCATAAATTTGTTTGCTCGCCCAGCTCATTGTGCCGGCGATGTGGATGGCGATGTGGATGGCGATGGCGATGGCGAGAAGGGTTCGATATGCAAACAACAATATTTGCGCAAATTGTTTGGATCCCCGTTCGGGGGGCTGTAAAATTTATGCCCACTGTTGCTTCGCCTGATTAAGTTGGTCATTGTATGTCGAACTGCTTGTAAATCTATAAAACTTCATGATTTATCTGCAGTTTTCTCCGGAGCATTGAAGGATGGCTTGAAATATGTTTGCTGTTAAGACGGCCTCTGTGAAGTTCTTTTTTTTGGCCAGAAATTTCAGTTTACAGCTTGGTCGACCCTTGCCCGCCGGCTGCTAAGCTGGCGCGAGATTGCGAATCCTTTTTTTTTTTCTTGTTTTGGGATCTGGCCACAGCTGAACCCCGGGCTCAGCCGCGGCCACTCTAAATTAAGCCCCAAAACATGCACATATGAATGCTCCGGGATGGGGGGCACTGCCATTTTTGGGATCTCGCAGCTTGAGCCAGGTCATAATTTCATCTGCGCCGTTTTCTGCTTTCTCCTTTCAGGCCGCACAAGGACGAAAGCGAACCCGAGCCCAGACCGAGTTAAACCACAAGAGGTGGCAGACGGGTAAGTTTTTGGGCGGAGGCCAACGGGGAGCGGCTGTGGCTCGATAATGAAGTTGAATGTGTTGACAAGTTTATTTGCCTAATTTTTGCCTGGCACGCCATTTTTGAGTTCCCGTCTGCGGCGGCGGCGTTCGGAAGCCGTGCCCCAAAAGAGGCCGCCGGGAGCGGCCTCGGACCAAGTTCCCCCAGGGAATGGAGGCTCGGCGGCGGCGGCGGCGGCTTAATACACATTCGACACGGGGCGCGGCCCGCTGACAGGCGCCCTTCACAATGATGAGTCGTTGATAAATACGAAACGAGGTTATCCACACTGCGGCTGGTGGGTCCGAAGCAAGTTCAATGCGACGGCGCGAATGGAAAACCCCTCAGGGCCCTGCGGCAGGTGGGGCCCGGCCCACCCGGGGCTGGGGTTGGTCCTTGAACTCGCTCGCCCTCCCACCACATGGCAAATACCTCAAGTGCACATTTCTGAACATTTATGCGAGTCGAAACTGTTTAAAATCCCAAATGTGTCCGATGCAGACATTTCTGATTTTTATTCCATCGATATTGGTTTCAAGGGGTTGCCACACTCACACACTAACTCTACCCTTGCCGGAAACCGAACTAACAGCATCCAAAGGCTTCATGAAATTGCATAAATATCTTAAAATTCCAGCACGAGGAAAGGATTGTACGCTGTTAATTTCCCAAAAACTTTAAGTCTTAGTCCGAAAAAGCAAATATTGCCGAGCACGTTGCTGAGAGAAATAGTTAAATAATAATACTAGGAGAGAGTGTTAGTTCCCTAATCCGGAGACAAGGGCAAGAGGTTCACAAGAATCAATACCTAACATGGCGGCCGGGCTGGGACCTTCCTTTGAGCTGGGAAAACTCTTTGGGACTAGCACCCACTACCACCCACCCGCACCAACTCTGAGCGGCCAATTAGAGCGCTTTGACGCCGCCTCCGGGTCATTTTGCGTGCCATTTGCTTATTTTGCTTTATGCATTTCATTTCCCAAATTGCGGTCATAATTTTGTAGCTCAGGGCCTGCCCTTTGTGGCAATGGAAGGGTTTGCCCGGCCCTGCTCTGCGCGCTTGTCAATCAAAGGGACTCTCGACTCGGGCACAGCTGCTGCCGGCGAGTGAGTGAGTGACTCGCCGAATTTGCTCTTTCCATTAGCCTCCTTTGAGCTACAGCCACAGAGTATCCGCAGGGCGACTTGTTGATACTTTTTTTCATTAGCACTTACATACACAATCTCCCCCCTCCGCCGGGTAATAAAATAATTATTCATTATGAACTGGCATAAGCACACACACACACTCGGTTCGAAAAGGGACTGGTACATATTTGCGGCGTGTGTAAATATTTAATTAAAGCAATGTGAGCAATGACCTGGCAATGGCCGGCAAACATGTTTGATAATCGATCTTGGGGCTTACGCAAAAAGCCGGTTAGTAGAACTTGGACCCGGCTGTGTAAGGCATCTATCGCCAGGACACCGAAGGCAGATCAGAGGCAACGTCGCGTGCATTAAGAACATTATGCACTTCTTTCAGCCCTGTCAGGATCATCTCTGGGCTCTGGGTTCTCTGTCCTCGGTCCAGCATCTACTACTGCTCCCTGTAGAGGGGGGCCTGGCACCGACATTTGGCAGTTGCATACATATATTAGCCAAGTTTCGCTCTCGTTCCCGTCTTGGCATGTAGGGCAGGCACGAAGCGGCTGGCTGGCTCGTCCGTTATCAAGCCACACCTACAGCCACACCACGCCTTGAAGTTCGCTCAACGGAAACGGAAATAATTTGTCATTTCACTTCTCTATTTTATGATTATTTATTTTATTCCAGCGCTTTGCTGGCTTCAGCTTAACAACGATATCGTCACAGGCAGCTCCCGAAGGGAGACACTGGCTCACACATACATTAGCATTAGTTTTCGGCCATGCTAGCCGACTTCCTTCCGTCAGACGTCAGGCGCAGGACGATGGACGAGGCTGGGGGTGGGGATAATGGGGGCGACTTGCGTTTCAAGTGCCACAAATTGTTGCATACTCCGTTAGCTTGGTCGATGGACTTATTCAGGACATGGGCAGAACTCATTTGAATTCGAGAACAACAAATTTATGAAATTTATGAAACTTTTTGTATAAAATTCTCAGACTTAAAAGGTGGCACAAATCTCCTGGTTTCAAGCACTTTTATTTCTTAATTTTCCCATTAAATTTATTGTAAATTTATGTACAGCAAATGTTTTACAATTGACAGGCTTTTTAAGTGACAGGCTTGCAACTTTTCTGGCCATCTGTGAAAGTATTTTATATTTTATTCCGTGATGATGATGATGCCGCCTGACGCTTGAAAGCATTGGTATTTAATGCGCAATTGAGCTCGGCACTGGCTGTAATTTAATTGACAACCGATTAATAGTTAAATTAACCGAAAAATGTGCTTTAAAACATGCAGAAGTATGCTCCTTCTGAGCCAGGCATTTCTGCCCAGCTTTGGGGCTTTCTCAGCCACTGTGCCGGACTGTGACGACTCTGCCATGGATATCTGCTCCTGTTCCGGCCACAGATCCGAAGGGATCCCGCCTGCCATTGCTCATGGCGGCATATCGCTTACTGGCGCATACTTAGTGGGCGGCCGCCAGTCGCCTTGTTGTTTCTGTCACATTCCCTCCTTTTTTAGCCTGTTTTGACCACATTTCTGTCGTCGTCGCTGTCGCCGTCGTTGTTGCTGTCGGCTTGTGCGTGGAAACAACAACTTGGTGCGTAATTCTCACCCCTCCCCGGGCGGGAGGAGTGTGTCCCTTTATTTATGGGCTCGCCTCGACTGTGTGTGTGAGTGTCCGGGCCTCAGGTTTAGTTTCGCATCCAGTTACTGGACCACCACTTCCCGATTCTGTGGCTGACCACTGATACAGTGATTTTTCATGCGATGATTAATTAACTGAAGTCCCGGGCCTGGCCATTATTTAGACCCGCCGCCAACGCCCATAAATATTTAGGCCAATCGAGGTGAGGTGAGACTAGGTAAGTGCCAGACTGGCAAAGAGGTGGGCTCTGCGGCTGGCGGCGTGTTTAATTTCCACTTGAGCACCTTCAGCGCCGCTGAAAAACGCAAAGCAAATTGAAAAGAGAAAGCGCGGAGAGAAAATACATAACGGAGAGCAAAGCAAATTACTCTTAATGAGTTGGAAAATGCAAACAAAGCGCTGCATAAAGTTGGCAGAAATCACACAGCCGCCCAGTCGCCCGTCCGCTCGGGCCAAAGTGTGCTGAATAATAAATGAACGCCTCCTTCGGCCAGGAAGCGCGGCCGGATATTACAATACAAAACGAGCCGCAGGAGGACAGCCGGCACGCGGGGACTCGGCCAAAAGGAATCAAATTAATGCATACAGTTGAGGATAAAAAAAACTATGCGGGAATGGGGATAAAAATCGTGACGGTAGGAGGGTCATGACCCCCATCCAAGTGAAGCGACAACTTTGCGGCACATTGTTTGCATTATATTTGAATTTTATTAAAACGCAAAGCCAAAGCCAAAGCCAAGACGAAGGCGAAACTTCTTGGGGAGTCAAAGAAGTCGCCGGGAATGCCGGCAATCCAGCAGAGAATGCCTTTGATCGGAGAGCAGGTGAAATTCAATTGAATTGGCCAGGATGCCGCAACTGCATGTCCCCAAGATGAAAAGGACAACAATGCAGCCACTTGTCGAGCTCATAATCAAGCCAGGACTCGGCCTTGGAAACCGGACTCCCGCTCCTTTGTTGGCTTGACAAATGCTGTTGTGAGTATACATAATAGATGTCTTCATTTCCGCTGTCGAATGCGTCGCCTTGTACCGACTTCCTTGGGCCAAATGCGGAATGAAACCAATAAAATCTCCGTAAGCAGCAGTGGGATGTATTACAAATATTTCTTAGCCCTTCTGTATGGTCTTAAAACATATACTATTCGCGTTTATATTTTTAACAGGACATGTCTACATATTCCTTGGACCTAGAGAGTGATTAATTTTATCCCACCAAAGTGGCCGTTGGCCCCATGGTGCCTAGTTGAAAGCCCTTAAGTATGCGCGAACATTTTCTGTATCATACTTCAAGGCCGTCGCAGAAGCACACTGGCGGCCGGAGGAGGGGCTGAGATTCGAGTAATTTATATGTCCTGCGACGCCTGCCCCAGCCACAGATTGGCGCAAGGTCAGACGCCCCGCGCTTCGCTCTATTTCTTTTTTTTTTATCCCCGGCCATGTAAATCAAAGACATTTTCTGGTCACTTTTATCAGTCATCAGAAATGTGAATCGTCTGAGTTTTGGTTTCAAGTTAATAAAGTGATTTCTCTCCCCCTCTTGATTACGCATAATTAATCTTTTAATTTCAATTTGGTCCCTCAATTTCCACACTGTTCATGGCGGAATTAAGTAAATCAATTTTTGTGGCAGCAAACGAACTTATCTTCTAACATAAATGATTAAAAATTAAGTGGGTAGCAATAACCGATTTATGAGACATTTCTAATGATTGTGAATAGCCCAATAAACCTTCAGGGATCCCCCTCACATCTACGAACCTTGAGGGAACCCCTCACATCTACGAACCTTCAGGGATCCCTCACATCCACGAAGTTCGGTAGCATCTCTGCGATTGAAGCAGATTTTGTTGACTTCATTTGTGACCTCTTCTGCGGGATTACCTAGCTCATCCTGTTGCTCGAAATTCTTTTCTCCGGCTCTACGCCCCAGACCAAACATCGCCTCCAGTCGTCGTTCTCGTCCTCATCCTTCGTCCTTCGTTCCTCGTCCTTCTCCTCATCCACGCAGTGAATCGCTGTCGCGCACATCCCAAAAATCGTGAAGTGCTATCCGCAGTCGACGCTGTTTATAAACATTTTTATTTGCGCATTTGTTTTATGGGGAATTTGCTTTGCTCGCCGGATGATGCACTTGTTCGGGCTGCCGCCGCCCCTTGCAGTTTTGGGACAGAGCTTTTGCTTGTTCGCTTGTTGATGTTGCAGCTGCCGAAAAAAAAGCAGCGCGATGGATGATGGTGTGCTCGACGGCCACGACTATTAGATACCCGGCAACCCCCTATGATGATGAATGATGTGAATTGTATAATATATATTTTTCTCCTTACATTTTCCCGAAATAAAAGGTTAAGGAGTGCACTGAGTTAGACAGTAGATGGATCTAATTATATTGTAGTTTGGAGGAATGGAATAAAATAATTCAGAGTATGCACCACAATCACCGGGTATATAAGCTAAGGGAGTGTAAGGGCGGTTCGGAGTATAACAACCAATGGCAGCGGGCGTGGCAGAGCCATGCCGATGATTGTCGGAGTGCTTTATTCGATTTTGTACCGACGAACTACACTATATATATATCTATATAAACATCGGTCCTGTGTTTTGCTTTAATTTGCAATGGCGTGGTAAATCGTTCATCATAAAGTCAAGAGTTTTTCAGTCCGGATTATGGCATGGTATGGCGGAATTCAGCGCAAACAGGCAGTGCTCCACGCCACACCACACCATGCCACTCCATGGTGTGTTGTGTCCTGTGGTGTGGCGTGGTGCGGTGGGGCATTTAAGTGCATTTAGTCGTCAGTTGTTCTTGTTGTCATAGCCGTAAAAAATGAAGCAAAAATTCCGTAACGAAATGACAGGGCAGCTGCATACTTTGACGCTGTTTCAGTGATGGGAGTCGGTTGGCGAGTATCTTCCAGATACACCAGCACCTTGGGGAACCTTTAACCTTTTTACTTGTTGCTCCTCGTCCTTTGTGAGACTCTGGAGACGGGATTAGGACCTGTCATGTTCGTACCACTCCTCCTTCTAGTTCCATTTTAAGGAGCCCGGACTGTCGAGGCATTTTTGCCGGGCATTCCTTTTGGTTGTTGATGTTGACCATGGCATGTTTGACAATTTCCACTTTCCACTGTGGCTCCCAGTGGCTCCCAGCCGGCCCACCCCTGCCTTCCTGCCTCTTGTTTCTTGCCCTCTCTCTCTCTGTTGTCGCCCTAAACAAGCTTGAATCAATCAACACAACAATTTCTGCGTTGTCAGTTTTAATAAATCGTCAGGCTGCTGCTGGGCTGTTGTGCAATGTACAAAGGTTCGAAAAACAAAATGACCATCAAACAGGACAAAGAACGAGGACCTGACCAGATATGCTCGGACAGATAGAGAGATGGCCGAAAGCATGAAGGATTCGAACGGAAGGATAGATAGGCCAGGAGATCGATGTTTAGATTGAAAGCTAGACAATTGTTAACCTTCGTTTCATTTTCATCGTTCTCGTCTTGGCTTGAAAGAGATATTAGGACTAAGATCAATTTGTATATATATGGTGAAGTTTCATGACCTCATAAAAAGAAGTTTTGTGGATTATTCCAGTCAATGTTATACAGAGAACTAAACGTTAAGGAACGACTTGGTTTTAGTTAACGATATATTTAAAGATTTCAGCTGGCAATCAGGACTATCAATACTGTGTACGAACAATGGTCCTTCGAGCCGGCGTCTTTAAAGATTTCCAAGGCAATATCAAAATCATTGACTACTTGTTGAATATAATTCCAATAATATATCGAGGATTTCTCTTTCTCAAGCCTATGAAGCTTAGCAACCGCCAGACATGATATACACATATATTTTGTATTTGCTCCATTGGAAGGGTTTGGTTTTCAAAATATTTATTCACCAACTTTTAAAACATTCACTTTACCCCGATGCCCACCCCTACGCCCTTCGATTTCCGTCCCCTCACAGACAGTGGAGCCCCGAGCGTGACGTTTGCGGCCTCTGGAAGCTTTTGCCTCTGTTTCGTTTTTGGTGCCTCGTGGCGTTTGTCGTAATTTAACTAATAAAATATTTACGATTGCCGCACAAAGCATAAGTAGTGGTAACAAAGGGCCACACGAGAACAGAGCGCAATCCGGGGAAAAAAAGGCAACCGAAAATAAACAATTGGCGCTTTCGTGTTTATTTTTACTTTCCATTTTCTTTGGGCCCCCAATTCTGTTTATTCAGTTTTATATTCGCAATGCCCCAGTCGGGCAGGGTATTGCCTGGAAACATGGAATTTCTTGGGCGATGAAATCATTTCACAAATTCCGAAAATCTTTAAGAAATGAGTTTTCCATTTTTGGTATTTACTTGTGGTTAAAATAAACCAAAGACTATTCGAATAGCTGGTGAAAATGTGTACCCATAGGTAATAGAAAATTTAAAAGAATGCGGAGCATTGCCTCTTGAAGTATGTATATATTTTTCGATCGGAATAATTACAAACTGCCAGCTTATTTACATTTCTGAAATAGGTGAAGGCTGGGGCTTTTCGACATTTAATTTATCGATACAATTATCCCACTAAATATCATATCGAAAATATCTTAAGCTTTGATATATCAAAATTTTCAATATCAAATTTATTTTTAAAATATTGATATTATCATAAGGTAACCGAAAAGTTGTTAACAGCTTTTGTTACTTTTTTTTCCGATTACACTCCGATGTATCAAACAGAATAACGATCAATTTATATCAATATATATCAATTTTATATATTATATATTATCGATATTTTCTGCCATCCCTTGTTCCGAATACAACAGATCAGTTTGAAAAAGCAATTGTCGATTGAAAATAAGTCTTAAATATATCGAATTGTTTTATACGAAACTCACTCTCTCTTAGCATTAATTGGGTTCTTAAAGAAATACAATTTATAACATGGATCGCACATTATTCGACTGCAGAATTCTTCTTATATTTTAAATTACTAAAAAAAACCAATCAAGGAATTTGCAATTTAGGGAACCTGAGCAAGGAGAGAAAGGGCTTCGTTACCCCAGTGATGCTTTGGGCCTTTGGTGATTTTATTGTTTGCCCGCCGCCGTTTAATAATTATCAACGCATTAGTGGGCGTCTCTGCCGTGTTCTTTCGGTCCTTTCGCTGCGTCCTTTTTTTTTGCCATTCTGTCTCCCTTATTTGCTTTTTTTCTTTGCCATTGCTCCTCGTGGCATTCTGGGCCAGGTCGGCGGAAGCCTCAGGAAATGCTCTTGCCGCTTAATTATGTGGCTTGTAATTTTCCGAATGAGTGCGAAGCGGTGAGCGGGACGCGGCGGCGGCAGCGGTGCCCTGACACTTGTTGGCCGCCACTGTGGTTAGGCAGCGATTAAAGAAGGAAGCAGCCGAGGGCCAGGCAGCCGCCAGCATATTTAATTAAATTCTAAACTCAGCACAAAATGCAGTCGCAGGAAAAGGAGAGCTCGATACAGCGAAAGGAAGCGGCGAAAGTAAATAAGGAGCGAGGCCTCGACTACAAGGTACCTGGTAATTGGCGTAAATGTCTAACCCAAACACGTGTGCTTGCTGAACATCTATGCCAATTTTATGGCAGCTTTTTAATTGCTTTTCAAGCCTTCGGTGTGAAATTTTGAATATACATTCTATATTAAAAATAAGGTGCCTAAAAAGATAGCAGATACATGCACTCGGAGTGCCAGGTATCAGCGGCAGGAGAGCGACAGCGTACAATCAGTGGCACTGGGCAAATACGGGAGTACAGCCGTGTAATCTATTTGCATATGTATCTGCCTGGGTGGGCTTTTGTTCTTTGCCTTTCGCCACTTCCGCTTCCTTTATTCCCTTGGCGATTAGCATTCAACGCGCCTGGAATTATGCAGCGAAATATTCAGCAAACATTTTCACTTCATTTCGCGGGAATCGTCAGCAGCTGCCACACCCACCCCGCCTCCTGTCCGCCCATTGTTGTGCAACTAATTTTAATTACATTTAATACGAGACACTTTTACGTCGACCCACCGGCTTCCCCATATTAATGCTCTGGAGGGTATTATGGTTTTAGTCAAAGGCTTGCAAAGTTGCGGAGTTCATAAAGCATTTATATTCCTGGTCAGCAGACGAGGCGATCCAGCCATGTTCGCTTGCTTGTTTCCTTCAGATGAAATGACAAATATAGAATTTGCATCGATACTTAATCAATATTTTAGCATATTATATAATCGAACAGGGAACAAAGAAATAAATAAAAAATATCTCTCTGTATTTAAAAATATTAAAGTTGATAACATTTTCGATATGATACTGAGCGCGATATTTTTATCGATATATCATATCTGACGTTTGTTTAAAATGTATGTACAATCTGGATGCAGGTTTTATATATAGCTTGAATCTGTGCAAATTGGACTACAAAAACTAATAAATCGGATTTTCTTTTTTATAATTGGCGCTTGTGCGAAATGTGGCTTCTTTTCGTATAACCTCAACCTTAGGATTTAAGTAAAATAAAAATCAGCAACTATATCAAGGAGGTGTAATAGGAACTACAGAAAATAATCATTAAAATAAATGTAAGGCGAATTAAAAGTCATAGACTTTTAAAGGGAAGTAGATCTATATATTTGTTTTCAATTTAAAAATTAGATTTATACTTTTAATATATGTATATAGAAATGGTTGCAAGGGTATACAGTCCTCGACTTCCTTAACTTACCTTCCTTTCTTGCTTTTTCCTTTATTATTTGTTCTGTTTCTTTTTTTCTTGTCTTGTCCCTCAGTCGCGGCGCCACCTGCTGACTACAAATTTTTATTAATGTTAAACGCTAGTTATGCCACCGCCACGCCCCTCCAGCTGTGCGACACAGTGCCCCTTCCCGCTTTGCATATTCATGGCGGAAGGGAGGAAGGGTGGAAAGGCGGCTGGCCCGATTTCCCGATGTTTGTTTGCTCATCAGCCGCAGACAACTGTCGGAACAGGGGCGGCCAAGGGGGCCTGGCCGGCAGGGCTGGTAATTGCTGAGTAAAGTTTAACTGAAAGTTGTAAACAGCGGCAGTGGCAGCGGCAGTGGCAGCGGCAGCAGTGAAAACTTGTCAGTTAGTTGATTCTCCCGCAAGTATGCAACATTGATTGAAACAATTAAAGCAATCCCTAATCGTCAGGACAAGTTCATCCTTGGCAGTTACGTAGAGCTCACCCAATGGCCGTCGTCCTGTGTGTGCGGCTACACTAGTAGAAAACGGCACTGATCTTAGCAATCTGAGGGAAATCTATTTAAGAAAATTTAAATAATAGTATGGATTTTTAAAACAATTAACTGATTGTTTTTATACTAAATCATGTTTTATATATCCTTAAAAGGAACTACGTTTAAGGAGAGCGTTAATCAGAGATTCTAAATGATCAGAAATTATTAAATATCAAAAACCGATATCTAAATCTATATTTTAGCATTTTATAAAAACGAATAAAGAAAATATAAATAGTATACGAATTTTCGAAATTCCTTGTATCTTTCGATACTTAAAATTTCGATATATTAAAGATGACAATATTTTCGATATATTCGAAATAACTTTCCCAATCTAAGGAAATTTGGCTTTGAACTGAAAATATTTTTGTGCTTTTTTACAGCATGATTGCAAATCGAATAAGCTGGATGGCAATTTTATTTTTGGTACCCTATCAGCTTTCAGTTTATCGCTAATTATTTTATACATTTTCCTTTCAAAAACTTAGTGCCAAGTTCGGTACATTATTTTTTATTCGCCGTGTGCCCGATGCGTGCGATTTGTTTCAACTGTGCGGTGGCCGTTCATTACATTGATTCCCAGCACAGATTCGTCGCTGCGCGCCGCTGCCTTTCGCTTTGTGCATTTTTTTTTGTCTGTTCACTTTCCGTCCATTTAATGGGATTTGTAGCTGGCTGTTTTCGCAAATTATTGCCGGCAATGGACGCACACGGACAACTGCTGGAAATTTAATGCAAAATAATGATGCCCATCCAATGTTGGGCCAATTTTCAATTTGATTTGCATGTTCAGCGGGCAGCGGAACAAGCCCATTGGGAAACAGAATCCGAATCCGAATCTGAATCAGAATGAGAGCCAGAATCGGAATCGGAATCTGAATCAGAGTGTCGCATACTCGCATTCACATTCTCATTCACATTCACATTCACAGTTGCAGTCGCAGTCGCATTTGCAGTCATTACGACCACGTTGAAAACTGGCTTTCGCCTGCGTTTATTTATTGTAGTTTTTGTGTGTGCGCTTCTGCTGGCTTAACGGAGTCGCGGATTAATGATGTTGTCAGGCCGAACTAATGTGCATTCCACTCCCCAGTCCCAGTTGTATGTAGTGGCAGCTTCCATGTCGCCCATTTTCCCCACGATTTCCTTTTATTCTCCCCTCGCCCCAGAGCCCATCGTGGCCCAGCTTCAGGTGCTGTGACTGACAAGGTCGAGCGATGCAGTGCTGGATGGGCAATATCTAAGCGTGTTGATTATTCCAGCTTATATAATTTTAAAATCCTAATAACAGAGGGTAACAGAGGGATCTCTTGTGAAAATAAATTTATTTATTTATCTAAAGTGTAATAGTTATATATATATAGCAGCTATAGCAGCTTAGGCCTTCAGATCGGGGCTTAAAATAGGCTTGTATCTTAATAGAGTATTTGCAACGTTTTAATATTTACAAAAGTTTTCAATCTTAATTGTATTTAAAAATATTTTACATTTCAAAAGATGTTTAAAAGCATCGTAGAAAACATGTCAAGGTAATTATGGTTACTGTACTTATTGTGCATGAAATAAATACAACAATTTGTAAGACAAAATCAAATATTTTGCATAAAATAATTACAAAATGATGTTAACTCATATTTCTGCGACTTGTATTCAAATTAAGTAGAGATTCAAAATGGTAAATCTATTTATAATCTACTCTATAAGCCCCTAAAAAAAAGTGTCCAAAATTATACTGCAACAAAAACCAACTTTATTCTGAATTTCGTACCTAAACATTTTCTGACACACTTTTAGACATCTTTTTAAGGGTTTTAAGGGTTTCAGACCCAAACTTGATTAGTAGTATAACTAGGGTGGTCCAGAATTCTCTAGGGCTTTTAAAAGGTATTCAAAAGAAATGCAATTAATTTTTTGACTTACCAAATTCTGCATTAATTGGTTTTTACATTAGTTTCTAATATTTTGTATCATAATTTTGGTAAAAGTGCTTACCGTAGAAGCTTCGTATACTTAAACGAACATATTATAGACATCTTTTTAGGAATATGTAGATATTTTTGTAGATCTTCATAGGAAATTAAACAACAGATCGTGTTCGATGCTGTTTCGATGCCTCCACGAAAGTTCATCAGTAAGATTCGCCTCCCATTGTATATCCACACAGCCTGTCGCTGAATTCTGACTTGGGAATTTCTAGAGCACTCTTTAGGGAATAACTTTGTTTATGCTAATAAGTAATACTACTTAAAAATGTATATATTAATCAAATTAATTTTTCCTTATATTTTTCGTTAATAAAATGCCTTTTTGGCATCACTGTCGGCTGGTTTATATTTGTGTGGCTTTCGAGAGAAATTCGTAGCCACGTTTCAGTTGCATGTGGCGACAGGCCATGCCTCACCCCTCCCCTACCCACCTCCCCCCTTTCACCCAACCCCCTGTTCATGGCGTGTGCGTGATTGGAAATGAGTTCGAATTAAATCGCGGGCGGGCAGCAATTAAATGAAAGGCAAGGAAATTTCCCGCTCCTCAAAAAGTCGGTCTTCCACAAAAGTGTGCGTAACAGTTTAAAGTGTGCGCAGCCCACGCGAACCGCACACCACCGCACACACACCCACAAGCAAGCAAGCTGGTGTAGCCGACACGTAGCGCGCACTCACACACTCACATTATTCGGAGGCGGAGGAGATAAACTGAAATCAATGACAAAAAAATACAATGCTAGGTGGCGCTCCGCTTCGTTGGTAGTTGTGCAGGAGAGAGTGTGTGTGTGTGTGTGCAGTCGAACGAGGACAAAAAGAAGGCTAAGGATATATAGGGTGGGGATACGGAGTGAACAAGGAGCACAGGCAGTGATGAACACTGGCAGAAAATAAGGCAAGCAGTTCGGATTAATAGGCAATCATCAATTAATATATATTTCTAAATACGAACAGTTGCCTGTAAGATTTTAGAGTTTCCCGAATCACCCAGCAACTTCCCTTGTCAATATCCTTTTGAGGCTATTATTTTTAACAACCTAAATGCCTTTATTAATCTGCTGCCTTACTTACCCATTACTGCCTTTGTCGCGGTGTGATATAAATATATATATCCATTCTTTGCCTTTTTGTTGTTTCTTTTTTTTCACCCACCTTAAAGGCCGGAGTCGGGGCTATCATCGATTGTTTTTGTTTGGTTTCCCTGCTCTTGCCGCCGCCGCTGCCGCAGTTATTGGTATCTGGTTGCCGTGTTAATCTGCTTCCTTCCGCCATATTTGCGCTGTCGCAGTAGCTGCTGCTGTCGGCGCAGCACCTTCTGCTGATAAGTGCAGCCGCCGTGACAACGCGAGCGCAGTGCTCGACAAACGTGCTGACAACAACAAAATCAACAAACAAGCTGGCAAAAGATACGGCGAATCCTCGCACACACCCACTACCCACCACCCACTACCCCTTCAGGACTCCTTTTAGCCCGCTTCCGTATCCGCATTCGCATCCGTGTTGTGTGCGGCGGCAACAAGGCGAGGAAGTCAACGAGCCAACGACTCGTTTATCAGGCAGGGCGAGCTGTTTAATTAAACATTAGGCTGGTAACTTGCAGGTCAATTGCGGATGCACGCCACCACGGCGTATGAGCGATGGGGAGTGCCTGTAGTTGTGGCTGCGGGACAGGACACGGATACCCCCAGGGCCCCGGGGCAAGCGTTTTATTCTGGAAGTGAATCTCCTGATGGCAGTAACTGATTAAGTAAGTTCCCAGTTGGGCGTGGAAGTAGTTGAGGAAGCTATTAAATTAGCACAGCACTAAGACACACACTTTGGAAGAAGAGATCGATTTACCATTTATATATGTTTCCAGGCTCTACAGAAACGCTTTGCATTTAAAAGTACCCCTTGGAGTTATTGGGGGAATTCTTTTCTGAGTTTTCTTCATATTTCCCAATCCTATAGTTCCACGGAAAGTAGTATAATCTGCAGTGCTTCCCAGCCCCGTCACCTTTTTTGTGCTGCCCCAATGAATTTGATTTTGAAAGTCTGCCAAGCTGTTCCCCTCACTTTCCCAGCGGCCTTCTTGCATGAGGCTAATGCTGGCTTACATTTTTGACATATTACATATGTCTGCTGTTGAACAGAGTTGTAAAACTACTCCTGAGGACTCCTCGTTGGTTTGGCACCACGGGGTGGCTGGTTTTCTGTTTGGGGCAGAGCAAGTGCTTTAAAAGTCCGGTTGTATGCTTCTACTACTTAACATACACAAAGTCTAGGCTTAATAGAGTGCTGGGACTTAAAAAGAAGAGTGTCGAATAGTTGTTCTAATAAATTTATTAGAGATAATAGTAACTAACTAGAGATGCAGTTTATTAGGTATGTTAGAATTCTCTCCTGTATATCTGTATATCAGAACGCTGATCTCCTTAAACTTCGCAATTGTTTTGAGTTTCCCATTAAAGTCAACCTCAAAACCGCTTTCTTTTAAGTTAGCTAATTACGATGGCAAGGAGTCGCTATTATAGCTGCAGATTATAAGCCACAACGGCTCTGATATGGTGCTCAGCCAGGCGATTGCCGCGACGCGGTGCGAAATGGGATATTTCGCCAGTGAATTGGGAATCGCATTTGCATGGTATTCATTGAGGCAACTAAAACCGCCGGCAGACTAACCAAATTAGTCCCAGCTCATCAATTTCCGTCATTAACTCGAAGGAAACGCCACTCTCTGTGCACTTTGGTGGGTGGGGGCGTTGCCTCGGGTGTTAGGGGGCTGGGTTACTCAGGGTCGATTGCCAAGGCCGCAGCGGCACTGTGACATGAGCACTTATGACAATGCCCGTCACCGATACAGTGCCAGAAGGCCGTGTATATCGATGCAATATTCATGTGGCTGGGCTTTTGCGCTTTTCGCACACGCACACGCACAGGAGTGTGCTAAACATACAAATATACACACACGGTCTCGCTGGAGTGTCTGCGCTTAATTACATTTCAAAGGTTATTATGTAATTAACCTCGGTCTTCCACTGACGATAATGATGGAGCTGTCACATTTCATTCCCGAAAACGTCTCGGGAAGCAGCATTTTTTCGCCCTTGCGAATCCTTTGCTCCTTTCGTCCACCACTCCCTTCGGAATCACAATCAGGCTATATACCTTAATTAATGTTCATGTTCTCGGTTTCCTTTCATTTTTCTTTGTTTTTGTTCTCGGCTCCACTCATTCTTGTGCTTTATTTTCCTGGCTCGCGTCAAAATTCGAGATTAAAATATTTCTTTGCGTGAACAGCTTCCACGTTCCGTCGGCTTACCTTTCCCTTCCGTGCCGTACCTTTCGCCGTAATTTTCCATTTTTGTTATCTGTTCGTTCCGTCTCCCCGTATTTTTTGGTGTTCTTGTCTTATTTGGTGTTCGTTCTCGGATGGTGTAAGA
The DNA here is from genome assembly GCA_008042475.1 of Drosophila kanapiae. Classification (NCBI taxonomy): domain Eukaryota; kingdom Metazoa; phylum Arthropoda; class Insecta; order Diptera; family Drosophilidae; genus Drosophila; species Drosophila kanapiae. Next base: position 156,332 of record VNJM01001487.1, on the reverse strand, counting down.
TTTTTCAAATGTTCTCCACATAAATGCCGCATATTTCGCCCCGCACAGGCTGGTGCACAACAAAAAGAGTCAAGGCCGCCTAAGACACACACGCGGACCGCTCTGATGTGTGCTTGATGTTGGCGCAAATTAAAATTGCGTTTTAATAGGAACAAGCAGAACGCGAGAGCAACAAGCGCCCAGGTTCAGGGTGGGGTCCTCTGTTTCTGTTACTTTTTCCGAAAAAAAAAAAAAACAGCATATGCTAAAGGGGTGGCAGGACTCTTTGAGGGTCTCAAGTCGAGGCACGGGCCTAATGTGTCTGTGTCCTGGCCGAAATACATTATTAACTCGCAGAGAGAGAGAGAGAGAGAGAGAGTCAGGCCTTACAACAAGAACATATGCTCCGAAAATTCAAGAAAACTCAAAGGATATTTTTAAATCTTTACAAGCGAAGTACATTTTCCATTACTCTATACAATATTTGGTTAAGTTAATGGGATCTTAGTGCATATATTTCAGTATCATGACTTAAACCTACAATAAAAGCTTCACACTCGCAATAAGTTATACATTCCTAATTAAATATGGATATGATGGCGTTTAGCCTTTCTGCCAGCTTTGCCGCAGTCTCAATTTGGGTCGCCCATGCGTTGCTATTAAATTAACAAAAATGTCTGGGGCACAAGCACAGGGCCGGAGCAACAATAGAGCGGTGGCAATGGAGTGCACTCGTAACGAGTATTTTGCAGGGGGACGAAGCCAAATGCAAAGCCAAATGGCGACAAGGCCGGAACGAGTCGCATACTAATGCAAAACTGTTGTTTGTCTGCTTGCTCGGTTGCTTGGTTGCTCGGTTGCCGGCTTGGCTGCTTCTTGGCTGCTTCCCTGACTCCTGTTTGGTCCTTTCTCCCGATGCTAGCTGCTGCCAATGAACGCATGAGAAGCCAGAATGTAAGCCAGCAACAACAGCAACAGCGTTAACTACTTAACACGCACATGTACACTTACAATTTACATTTACATTTTTGCCAAAAGGGGGGGTGGGCGGTCTCTAAGACGCCACATTAACCCAGAGCGGGCCCTGTGCTTATTTGTGACCTGTGGCCGGGCGACAATATGCAGTGTTTCAAGTGTTATAAGTGACAATGCCGGAACCACAAATCAGACAGCAAAGTGATTAAAGTTGTCCTCGCACAACCGCAACAAAAGTCGACCCCAAAAAGTAGGCAATATTTTCTGGCGCACACTGGGCGTTGCGAAGGGATATGAGGATCGCACCGCAGATAGCACTCATTACGCATGCCACATGCCGCATTTAGTTGGCAGCGAGTGCATTAAGCAGCTAGATGTGGCATGTGTCATATGCCACATGCCATTTGGCAAATAACGAGTCTGGGAATGGCAGAGGAACAGAAATGGAGGCAGGCCCATAAACGCTTGAAAATGAGCAAAAATTAGGGCCAAATAAGTGGAGCACTGAAGGGTTTGAACAACTGATGGATGCAGGATGGAATACAATATTTGCTCATGGAATTTGCAGGCTTAACAACACATATTTGATAATAAGTATTTGCTAAGTTCTCATATCATTCATATCATATCATATAATTACCGTTTACCTAAATGAATATCTTAATTCAAATATATAAATTCAAGTCTGTTTAGTTCAATACTTGTCAGATTATCTTACACCTTTAATTTGTTGCCTTGAATTTAATATGAGTTTAATCATTATGAGTCTCCGCTGGCTAACGAGGCTAAAATAAGGCGATGCCGGACTTATGCCCCCTTCCTTTGTGTGTGTGTGTGTGTTGTCTTTGGCGTGTTTGAAGCTTGTCTTTGCCACACACACGCACACCTGTCTAAAGGTACACACGGCGAGAGCATCCTGTCACAGGACTATAATAATGTTTTGCAGCTGCCGCTTTGAGTGTATTACTGGCAGCACATTTATAATGATATCAGCATATAAAAAGTGTGTTATTTGCCAACTTAAGCATAAGCGTATCAGTAGTTTGCCTCTCTGTTCCGCAGGCTGCTTATAAATGCGGCCCTGTTGTTGTTTGTCAAACGTTGTTAGCAGTGGCCAAGGCAGCAGGAGCAGCAGGAGCAAGGAGGAGCTCTGTGAGCCAGCCACATCATCATCGGCTCCACCTGAAGCATCCGCCAGCATCAGCCACTGTGGCAACGTCAACAGGCGGCGAGAAGAAGTATTCCTGTGCATACTTGGATTTGCCTAAGCGTCGTCCTTCACATATCCTGCACATATACATATCCTTTATGTGTGTGCCTCTCTGTGTGTGTGTGGTGCGCTCTAAAAACTATCAAGAACAGCGATGGTAAGACAATAAAAGCAGCCGCAGCTGCAGGACGAGGTAAGGTACTGTGGCAGCCCGTCGGAAAATTGGCAAATATTACATTTTAAATATTATTTCTTGACTTACCTTAAAAAGAGTCCTGTTCTTTAATTGCAAAGCTTCAAGCGTGCGATTTGAGCTGACTAAAAATGGTCTCATTTAAGTTTAGGTTAGTTCCCTTATTGAATAGTTCTTGGGATGGCTTTTTTCTTGTAGCCTGCCATCACTGCCGGCGCTAAGCTCTGTTGTCCCTCGGCTTTCGTCCTCTGCCTGAATGCCTCCGTTCTGCTGGGACCCCGACACCTCCCCCCCTTCTTATGCTGCCGCGCGAGGATTCTTGCTTCTATGCGACGAAGCACACGGGGCGCATGAGTAATCTAGGCAGCTTGTGCTTTGCATTTCCGTACCCCGCCATACCCTTTCTTTCAGCATACTCTCTATTTACTTTTATTCCGGCCACCCAAAGCCCGTGATGATATTGTTGTCGTTTGTGTGAAAGAGTGTGTGTGTGTGTGAGTCTACTGGTGTGTGTGTGTGTGTGTGTGTGTGTGGGTGTGCATGCTGGTGTAGTTTTGGTATTTATTTTTGGCATTATTATTGCATATTTTGTGTCGCTCGCCTCCCCTCCCGACCATTCTCCACTCGCCGCACTTTCCATTTTTTTTCGCGCTTTACGTTAATGCGAAATTTATGCTTCATGCGCTTTTAGTTCAGCCCACACTCCCCCACAACCTGTTCCGCCCGTTACCCTTTTGCCACGCCTTGCATTTTTGTATGCGAAAAATATTTTCGCGCTGGCATGCTGGATAAATATGCAGGTGTCCTCGTGCCCACCCACATATTGATATTGACCGAAAAATATCATCATTGGGGAGGGCAGAAGCTTGTTTACCCTGGCAGCAGCAAAGCAGCAGAGCAGGAGGGATATATAGATAAACAAATAAATAAATAACACGAAAGGAAGCTAACTTCGGCACACCGAAGTTTTCTATACTATTGCAGTTATCCCCAGACAGCTTTAAGATATGGTGCAAGGCCATTGTAAGTGGGAGGACCAATAATAATAGTAAATAAATAAATGTGGGGAGAATAGTAACTATACGGAGTTTCGCCTTCTCGGAGAACGTCGGTTCCACACCTTAATTCATTATATTTCTTCCGCTTTCCAAAAAGTTTGATTGCTTTTCCGTTCACCTTTTCCATTTTACGGCCTCCCCGAAAACACGCACAGTTAGCTCTTTAGAACACTTTAAGCCCAGTTGCCTTCCCGCTCCGCTTACCATTCCCACAGCCGCTTAATGGCGCCCACTTGTCGTGTTTTATATGCCGATTTCATTTTTATTTGACTTGCCATGCGCCAGGGCCAAGTGCATGCTGTGTGCCGTCCCGGCCACATCGGTAAACTTTTCATTCTGCCACGCACAGGCCCACAAACATGCCTGCCTCCTCCACAATCGGCCACCTTTCTCGTTCTCGTTCTCATGCTCGTCCTCGTCCTGGCCCTTGCCCACTTTCAAATAATCATAAAAGAACGGCTCTGGAAATTTATTAAGAAACTTGGGCACTAAAAATAGTTGCTAACATCCGAACGGGGAGTAACTTTGGTCAGTAGCGTTTAAAATATGTGGAAATGTGCTCAAATATAATAAGAAGTAGGCGGATACATGTGTATTTCTTGGCAAGAAATCTTCCCTAAAATCCTGTTTTTGAAAAAGCAATTAAATTAAAATTATAATAACAATAAATATGGCCCTCTGAATCCTGCAACTGGCGGCGACGGACTGATAAGACCTGACAAGTGAGGATAGTGACCTTATATTCAACTATAGTTGGTGGTAACCAGGCGGAGGTTTTGCAGAGCCCAAGACCCCGCAAACGTGAAGCATTAGAAACCGAAATTGAATTAAAATAAGGAAGAAACCAAAAATTAAGGACATCACGAACTTAAATCTCAATGCACAATTCAATTTCTTGGAAAGCCCAATCGATAACCTGCTCTCATCCAGAATATCTAGTGGCCTGTGCAACTTTCGGGCGATTTTCTATGTCCATAAGGATTTCGGCCATTCGGCACGTTCATTAACCTCTGTTTCGGGGGCCTTTTCATGGCCAGGACCAGGACCAGGACCAGGGCCAGGGCCAGGGCGCTTCCTTTTCCTATTTCCTATTTGGGTTCTGCTCCAGCGTCCTGTGAAATCCTTTTAATGGCATAAACGGGTTAAGCATTTTCGGTGACGTAAATATGAACGGCAGTGTGTCCACGACGGCTTGTCGGACATTGTCTGGTTTATCCGTTTCTGTATAAGCTTTCTTCTCCTCCTTTTTTTTTTGTTGCTGCCAGGAGTCGTTGAGCTTTAAGGCCTGAATTTCAGTTATGGCCAGGACGTGCGCACACACTGTCTGCTGTTTGTGTGTGTGTGTGTGTATGGCCAACAGCCACACTCCTTGGCCAGCTCTGCATGTGTGCATTGGGCATTTTTCAAAATGGCAAACAAAGCGCGCGTGACAGGAAAAAACGGCCAGCAAATCGTTCACTCAGCCTCGGAAAAACCCAAAATCCATTTCCCCGCCCATCCATACCCACACACACACAGGTTCCTTTTGTTTCAGAGTGTGTGTTTGTGTATGGTTGACAGTTAAGCATTTGCTTAATTTAATTTTGGCCGGCTGAACGGCATCTGCTCATTCGGCTGGATCTTCTTGCCCGCCTTCCCCCACAAAAACTCCGACTTTAAGCCCTATCCAGCAGCGTGTTTGTTTTTCTTAAAATTGGCAATTAATCAACTTAAAGTGTCCGAGCAGGAGCTCTCGGTCTGAGCTCTTTAGCTCTTTAAGTACGCCAAGAACATACGCCTACGGTGCTGCAGCCCCTTAAGCCAGTGTGCACTGTCCGAAAACGAACTGAGCCTTGAGAGATATCAGTTTATTATACGTTGCTAGAGGAACATATATATCTTAGTACATTTTTACAGAATTTTTTATATTCTAAATAAACTTTATTTCATTTTGTAGTTACGCATGTTGGCACGATTTACTTTCCATAAATAAAAATCAAGAAATAATACAGTTTGATACGAAATGGCGTAGGGCGTTACGCACCTTATTCTTTATATTGCCTTTGATAGAGCCTACATTTTTCTTCTTGAGTTCTGTACTTACTATAAATAAGTTTCCTAAACAAACATAAATTAAAATTCGTATGACGCTACGCATCTTATTTTTTTATACTGTCTTGTCTTATAATTCGCAGTGCAGCTATTATTATCTGCCCACTTGGCGCATTTTTCAGATGAACGGAGACGTTCTCATATGCTGGGCTCCACATGTGGCATCAGTGGGGGGTGGGGGTGCGTTATTTTAAGCCACTCCTCTGCTGCTCACCGCCCCCCTTCGTTCCGCCCGAATACGTTGAAGGTGACAATTGTTCATTTGTTTGGTCCTTTGTTTGTCCCCAGCAGCTGACAGCTCTGGTGCTTTGTGAGCCAGTGGAAGGGAAATTAAGAGAAAGGACGAGGATATTGCCGGGAAGAGAGACAGCAAAGGATGACCAGAAAGATAGGTATATGTGGCTAATGGGTCCTTTCTCTTTTTTTCAATTAACGTTCCCTCAATACGATTTCAAACAGAGTGATTGTGGCTAATCTTCCCCGTAGAAATGAATACAAGATATTTGTGAATCATATCTTCTAAGATGATTAAGGTTTTATTTAAAGACTTGCACTAAAGATAGCAAGAGACTCTGTGCTGGCCAATTAAATTGAAATTAAGCTCCTCTCCACACTTCCGTGCATTTAGACTCTTAGATTCCGTTGCTGGCATCGAAATCCTTGCAATTTGTGATTTGCGATTGAGTTCCGCTCCCAAGGATGCCCAGGCACTCTGGCACTGTGGTCAACACAATCAGGATGTAGTCATCGCCAGCTGGCACCCCCATGGCTTCACCTTCGCCAGCCCGTCGCGCCCTTCCTAGCTTTTCCTACGTTTTTTTCTTGGTTTTCTTGAGCTTCCCCGCTGACATAACTCCAAAGGCACTTGCTGACACTCATTGAAAACACAAACTGTATATTATGCCACTGCCACATTTCTCCAGCTCCTTTAACATCCCCCTTCTCTCCTTTTTTAAGGTTTTTTTTTTCTCCTCCCCTTTGTCCACCTTCCGCCCCTGGCACTTGTTATAAATCACAAAACAAGTAAAAACCCAAAATGATCTAACAAAATGCTACTCGAGCATCGAGGAAAAACCCAAAGACTGGACACAGTCGCCCTGTAAAGTCGGGGGCGTGGCCGGCGAAGGTGAGTCCTGCCAGCCCGGACCCTTTCCCAGCTTAAGTGTGCAGCATTGCAGAAAATATTTCAACCAAAATGCTGAGGCTAAGCTTCCAGGCTACCGCCCGAACCGGCCCAGTCCGGTCCCTCCCTCGGCCAGACTTTCACCTTTTTCTGGTCATTTTGGCAGTTTGTAATGCGGTCAGGATATGTTCGGCAGTTCTCATTCACTTGCTCGCTGTTTATACGAGAAAACAAGGTTGAGGAAAACACACAAGGCGACTTTCAAATGCCCTGCACTGACTAGATCGAGTTGACTGGAGAGGCTGCTTCACTATTTCGGGTTAAATATATTTGCAAATCATAAATAACACAGAAAATCGCATGGCGTTACGCATCTTGCTATTTATATTTTAAGCGCCTTTGTCTCCCTGGTGCTCCCTACGTTTACAGGGCATAACAATGACCTCATTCCTGTGTGTGTGTCTGTGTGTGCTGCATTTTCTGCTGAGTGCTGAGCCCCGCCCCTACCTCGCTCGCCCGAACTTTCTCGTTTCCCACCCGACAAAAGTGCAGCAGCAAAGTTAAAGCTTTCCCTTGCAGTTCTTTTTTTTTTGTTTTTTTTTCTATTGACAACTGTGCTCTGCTTTTGCGGCAAAGAAGATTGTCCGCGCAGAGATACACCCGCGCCCACACGAGGCACGCCCCCTGAAACACAAACCCAAAGTGAGCAGCAGCCAAAAGGCCGCGGGCGCTTTGCGCGGCTGCATCGCTGGTAACGGTGACTGCAAAAAAACATTCCAACGCGCCAAGCAAACAGCCGCCGGCCGAACAGTGCCCAGTTGAGGTTGTGGTCGGTGAAGGGCAGGGCGTCAGAGCGACAGAGTGGCAGAGCGGCTGAACGGCAGATCGGAGGCCGCATTAAAACAAATAAAATCAAATAAAACGCTTATTGCAGGCCGACAATGGGCGGCTGTGGGAAAAAGAGTAAAACATCTCGCTGCGCAAAACCAGGCAACTAGCGAAGGATTTGTTTCAGGGATGGGAACTTACCCCCTTTGTTTCTAAAATAGGTTATTTTGCTACATTTTGCGGTTTAGTCCATATTTTAAAATGTGGTCTCCCATTAGAAAAATTAGCTTATACAATTAAATTATGGCTTCATTTGCCATTCGCCCCGAAGATAAAAAATACCGAAAATATCGATTATTGATAGTCGATATTCGGTAAGTGCCTTCTGTCCCCCTTTAACCTTTGCCTAACTATTTATTACTTTTCAAATTATTGTTTTTGACAATAAGATTAATTAAAATCTTCTCAAACGCAGCATTTTGTAGTTGGCATACCAAAATGCGATGTTTCTTGATCTGTGGCTGGAAAAAAAAACTCTGCTTTGCAGTCGGGAGTGAAAAACACTCTTTTCATACTTATTTCAAGTGAAAAACACACTATTCTTACTTAAAAAAGTAAGATAAGTTCGGTTAACACTCCCGACTATAAGGCTCTGAAACTTAAACCTAGATTACTAATAATTCCCAAAATTAATTGGTTAATTTGTATGGCGACATCTACCAAGCATCACAACAAAAAAGGCTGAGATGATCGCTTCGTCCAAATGATGTAAATGTAGAAGTGGAAGAACCTACTTTTAAGATGTGATTATATTGAAGTGTGTGCCATAATGTGATGCTTCTTGGATCTGTGGCAGGAAAATATCTCTGCTTTGGAGTCTGGAGTAAAAAACACTATTCTTATATATATTAAGAAGGAATGGTGTGTTTTTCACTTGAAATAGGTAAGAATAGTCTGAAGTAGAAGAAAGTCAAACCTAGGGTATTAATAATTCCCTAAATGAATCCGTTAATTTGTACGAGGACATGGCGACGACATCAGTCAGAGATGATCGCTTTTCGACGCCGCTGTCTAGGCAGCTGTTCGAATAGTGGAAATGTAGAAGTGGAATCACCTACATTCAGAATATGAGAATATAGACCAGTGGAATGCGGTTATTAAACGCATGTCTCCATGTGCTTTTTGGTCTGATTTTATTTGAAATTGAAACTGTGAATTAATTCAACACTAAAAAATACCAAACAATCAAAGAAACCCATGCATTTTTTAGTAACAAAGGTACTTACTGAAAAAGTGTCGCAGGCATTTACATATTTCATCGTTGTAACCCTGTGTCAGGAGCACGTGTTTCTCGAAGCAAATAGTCAATTCAGGTAAACTTTCGAGAAAAAATACATAGTTAGACCGGAAAAAAGATCGTTTCTTACTTTTCTTACTTTTCGCGTGTATCTTGAAGGAATCGAATTAGGTGCCGACACAATGGATCAGGCCAAGTTTAAGGCAATGGATGAAGCGGTGCGCATCGGGGGCAAGGGCACCGTGCGCCGCAAGCACAAGCGCGTTCCGCCCTCGGGGCCCATCGAGATGAGGCGTCTGCAGGCCACGCTCACTAAGCTGTCATTCGTCCAGATGCAGGGCATTGAGGAGCTGACCTTTTCGATGGCCGACAAAAGCCAGATCGTGATCAAGACGCCCAAGATCGAGGGCTCCGCTGAGAGTAACACGCTCGTGATCACCGGCAAAGAGACGCGCACGCTTTTTGCCAACCCAGTGAAGCCGTCGGGCCGCAACAAGACGCCGTCAAAGATGTCGCCGCCACCGCCACCAAAGGTGTCGCCGCCACCGCTGCAGGCTTTAACCACCGAGAAGCAGGCCAAGAAGAAGAAGCCGCGCCAGCGCGTCCGCGCTCGCAATAAGCACTTCAAGGAGCAGCTGCTGCTGATGGCCGCAAGCAATGGCGGCTCGATTGACGGGGCCATGGGCGAAGGGCCAGACGACAAGAACTTGTTGAACGCTGGATTCGTTGATTACGGGGGTGGCGACGATAGCGGCGATTCCGAGAAGACTACGGTGCCCTCCGAAGGCTCCGACATGGATCGGACCATCATGGGATCCCAGAAGGATATTAGCGATGGAAGTGACTTCGATTCCGTATCTTGGGAGGCTGAGAAGACTGCAGAGAACGAGGAAAAAGACGATGAGGAGAACCCGCAAACTGATGCGAATGATATTGACAATGAAGGTAACGAGAACAAGGATGGCGATGATGGCGACGATGAATCCATTAGCATTGAGATGACACTGAACGATATAATGAACAGCCTGGATGAGTTTTACACCTACTAGGTCTGTAGCACGGCTAGCCCCGAACAAGTACAACTTTCCCAGCCCCAAATCTAGTACCAATTTTGTCAGATATCATTTCAAATATGTCATATATTTGTACGAATTTCGCCTACCAAATTGTATAATTTATAAGAAACATCAAAAATAAATTACACAGGCTAGCTGCAGGTCAAAACATAAACAATCCAGGCTTGCTTTGTGTGGTTCGATCTTTCGTAGCTCTGCGGGAGATAAGATATAAGTTCCTTTCCGAACTCATACTTAAGCCGAAAGCCTGACAGTATATTAAGAAGATGCGCAACGCCGAGCGATAATATTTTAAATCAATTTCCGACACCGTCTCTGTGCTTCCAGTTGGGGCAGATTCTTGCAAACATTAAATGCGCAATTCATACAAAATTAATTTAACAAGCGTTTAAGAGGAGATGCCACGCCCTCCGCCCTTCCGCCCTTCCGTTCTCCGCCTTATCAGAGTTTTGGAACTAACGTTCCATGGCGGGCAGGGCGGCGCACAAACTAATCTGGGCCTCGAAAATTGTACGAAATTAATCTGCACATAAATTAAGCATTAAAATTTAATATATTTGTTTATGGGGCCTCAAAGTGCGAGCGAGCACGAGTGGGCGGCGGTCGATGCTTGAGGTGGGCGTGCCGGAAGTGCGGAATATCTGGAACGTAGCATGTGCAGATCCCATAGGTGTGTGTGTGTGTGCTCTTAGTGGTAATAAATAAATAGCAAAAAGGTAATAAAACAGATAGCGAAAGAGGAGAGCAAAAACAAGGCGGCAGCAAGAAGGGACATCCTACGCGCGCAACTCGACTATGCGATACCCGGTGGCCTAACAAAAAGGACTGGCCTACTGCAACCCCCTTGCAATCGATTTAAATTTAATTGTGATTTCTGTTCATACTGATATGAAGATCTAGGATTTTATTGCACTTTTCATGCTAGGAAATTGGAAGTATTTTAACTGTAATATAATTCAAGGAAATCTGTCATCCATTTTTTCACCACGACTACTCGGTATGCAGAAGGCAAAGCTGGGAAAAGTGTTGGCAACAGTGTTGACCAACTGTCCTTTTTCGGGACAAAAACGCGTCCTGGTTACTACTATAACTTAAAGGATAAATTATATAATTTTCAGCAGTACTATTCAGGGGAAAAGAGTTTACTTTTTGGGAAGAAGTGTACCTAAGGCCTAGGATTCAGTAAAAAATATTCAATTTGACATAATAGGGGATATGTTCTGGTAATAAAAAATGCATTCTTTATGCAATTATATATATTTTTTTTGTAAAAAGTATTAGACTATAATATTTAATATTTTATTTGCTTATTAACTATATATTTCTATAGAAGTGTATATATCTAAATACCCATTAAACCCTTTAGGGCTTTTCCTTATACCATTTTCACTCTCATTTTGGTTTTTATATAAGCTTTTGGCAGCACTGATTCGATGGCAGGATCCCGGAGCTGCCTTGCGGAGCATGGAACCTGCCAACTGGTCGACCATTATCGTATTAGCACATGCCACCAGTGATTATTATGAGGTGTCCTCCCAGCCCGACTGCCATCTCTGCTCCTTTGTTCTTTGTCTATGCATGCGTGTATAATTAATTTCGCACCCTTACCACACACACACACACACCAACACACACCGAACACACGGGCAGCACCATATGCGAACAAATGGTATCCACATCCCCCACATGATCAGCGCCCTGGCCAGGTCCTGTCCTGAAAAGCGGTGGCTAGCTTGCGAGGGAACAATGGATGGCCTGAGCCTTGCGAAGCAGCAGGAAGCGCCAGGCCAGCGGAGGAAAAGAGCAGCTGATGGGATGCAAAACGGGGCGAAAGGCAACGATTTGTGACCGGAGTAGTTTCAGTTACCATTCGGTGGCCACAATGCCCCGTCTAATTGGTCATAGTTGGACATTCTAGATCCTGTATGTGGGTGACAAGAAGGGAATCTTGAGCGTGTCAGAAGCATACCGATAGGTGCTATATTTTTTAGAGGCTTCCCTACCTTTATTCTGAAAGATATCCTAGAAGATATAGTAAGGAGCTTACAAAGTAAATGCTGCTAAAATAAGGGGTCTCTCTAAGCCACACTGGTGATGTAAGCGACGATTTGATGAACTCGGCGAATGAGCAGAATTGTCATTTCAATTTGATTACTATTGTCGAACATCGTCTACAATAATTCATAAAAGAATGGCTGGAATCCGTGGCCCCCCCGGTCGGAAGATGGATGAAGATGAATGGGCCATAAGAACATCTCATTAGGCTGAGTGAAAAATAGTCTCTTGGCGGAAAAGTGCCACACCTACTCGAGCGAGCGAGCGAGCGGCTCGAATGCCTCGAACGTTCAAGGATTCGGGCTCGTAATTTGCTTTGTGCTGTTTGTCGCCATTTTTGTTTGGCTTCTAATGAAATACGCATTATTTGGCAGCCGTCTGGCAGGCGAATTTAATATCCACCAGGACCTACTTGAGGTCTCTGGCTCCTTGGCCGTGTCGTAGTCGTGGTCGTGGTCGTCGCCGTTCATCCGCAAACGATGCCATTCATTTTCAGTCACATGTGCCATCCTGGATCTCGAATCGGGGACATTGTTCTGCGGTCGCAGGTCCTGCGCCCATGCCCATGACCGCCGCCGAGTCGCTCAACTTAAGTGTTTATTAATATCGACTCGTGCGAACCCGGACATGTGTTGGCCCCAAATTGACTTTGCCGTTACTGATAAGGTCCCCTTCGACATGCCGCACATCCTGCGCAGCCTGTAGTTATTGTAACAAGCCATTTGTGATTGTTATCTGAGTAACGAAGACAACAGCTGGTCACACTACACGAACGAATCCTCCGCCGGCCCCTGGAGCTTTTCTAAAGAAAACCTCCTCCTACTGCACCGAACAGTCCCTCCATTATACTCCACATAATGCCCCCAATCGATTCAGTTCGACGAGCTGGGGAGTCCAACTGTATTTAAGTGCCAGGACTCTCGAGAAATTACGAGTCGTGCTCCTTAAAGCTGGTCACGAGGTCAGCACTGGCTGCAGAGTTCACAATAAGAGGAGAAGTTCCTCCCTCCGCGAGGACTCTTCAATTATGGTAATCTACTTTAAGGGTTCTTATATCAATATTTTTGGACTCCCTTGCAGAATGACTGAGTTCTTCCCTGCACTGCTAGCGCTCGTTCGCCTTGCATTTGCCAACAGAAAAAAAAAGAAGGGGAAGAAATTCCGTTGCCCAACTTTGCTTCGCCGAGGAAAAGGACTTCCCCTCGAACTAACCTGGCAAAATGCTGCAGCATGCTTTCAGGCCTTGGCAATCCTCCACGAACACACACATTCACCGAAGCAGACAAAGAACACAATGGCCCACAGACCCCACACTCACGTTCCACTGGGTAATGTCTTTATTTTTGAAATTGCTTTGCTATTAAAACAAAATAAACGACGCGACGCGCAACTTATAAATTTTGTTTGAAAATCAAGTGAAATAAATGCAGTGGCAGATGGAGAGGCATTCAAAGGGGGCCTGAAAGAGCATGAAATCTGGACCGGAGTGGAAAAACAGAGGCGAAATCAAAGAAGGAAGCGAGGCGAAAACAAAAGCGCAAGACAAATACTACAAAAATATACAAAAAAAAAGGAAGAGAAAAAATATATGTAGCGGGCCTGGCAAAAAGGATGAGGGTTGGGAGCAATAAATTTAACTTTTAGCCGGGTGTGTGTGTGTGGCCATAAATAGCAATGCACGGTGAAAGCCCCGCAAAAGGATCGCCGACTCCTTTTTAAGGGCAGCTTTCGGCGGTTGCGACTTTTCATTTTATTGCCAAGGTCCGGCGGTCTGGGAAAACACACACACAAATGATGGCCAATTGTCTGCTGGGTGTCAGCTAATAACTGTGGGCAGTCCAGACCTCTACCCCATATATAATGGTGGCTTTTCTGTTTGATTGGTTGAGAAAACCAATACATATAGTGTGCTGTCTCAATGAAAATGTGTCAAAGCGTCCTGCATCTGCCTGGACATCTATCCCCCGCCCGCCATTTTTCATTTTAATTTCCACATTAATTTTCAATTCAATTTCGCCGCTCATTGTCATCGATTGAAGGCAGCAGCTTGCCGCCGCCGCTTCTCCCTTTTCCCCTCGACAAACGTGTCATTGATGAATGCCTCGCCGGGGAAAAAGTTTCTCAATTATATCTGGTTCCCAATCTGATTTTTATTTATTGCATATTTTCCCACGTCCCCCGCGCCGTCGCACTGCCTTCGATTTGTAAGGCTGCCTTTTAATAACTGAAAACTCCGATAATTTTGCCCAAAACTTTGCCAAGCTAAGCTAATTAGGGCAAGGGCGAACAACTGTCCCCCTTGTGGTGGCAAAGCTGAGTCCTGACTGGGGTGGAAGGAGATTCATAGTCCTCAGACTCGGCTTTTGATTTGTGTGCCTTATTTAAACTTGTTAAGCTGCGGCTTAGCAGTGCCAGGAAACCATCAAAGGCTACAAGTGCCGCAGAAAGTGTGCTAGAAATTCCCAAGTCTGAATTCAGGGATCCGCTAGAACCTACCGGTAGTATAGTTTCTGTCATGGTGAAGGCGAAACGGACTGTAAAATCAACCGTCTGCTTTTGTCTTCAGTCTCAACTTAACAATTTCTCAAAAATAATTAATTTTTAAAGAGAAATTTAACCTGTACACAAAAAACATACGAAAAATTACACAAAAACCCGAAGTTATCATAAAATACAGTCTAAATAATATGTTAATATATAGGAAGATAGATAATACCTTAATTTAAAAAGATTTCGTCTTTACACTGAGTCCAAGTTTTGATAAAACATATCATAACATACGTAACATATCAGAGATCTAAAATTACTGCCGCTCGTCACGTCATAATACTCAGAGCGCTAAGGCAAAGACACTTACTTACGGATATGCCTCAAAAACATTAATAACAATGCAATGGAATCTTGAAAAAATTGGCGCATTTTTGACCCTTTTTTTATTTTCGAATTATTGGTATTTTCCATTAAACCTTAAGTTAAGCCGATTAGCTTTATCTTTGTCTTTTCAACCATTACTATTTTACTAATCAGAATAGATAAACAAAATGTATTTACTAATTCAAAGAATAAGCATATTTAGTCAGGTATTTTCAGACTGAGACAAGTCCTTGTGATATTCGAACGGGTGTTCACTGTAGAGTTACTAAGTCAAGAATTCGGAGTTCCTAATCAGACTCCATCCAGTAAAGTTGCTCCATTTTTTTTGAGAGTAAATAAACTTTGAGCACACCCATATATGCATATACGCTTTTACCTATACACCCCGACCTTTGGGAGAAGACCAAACAAACAAATTGATAGCCAGAATTTTGCTCAGTCGACTTTTGCCTTGCACTCACAATGGCGGGGAAAGTTTTCATTATGCATGTGCGCCAAAAACTTGGCAAACAAAGAGCGCCGGAGCGCATTCGGTGGGGGATGGGAGCAGCAGAAGCAGTAGCAGTGGCAGGAGAGGGGTTAGAAGTTTCCCCGGCGAAGCTTTGGCATAATTAAAATGTTTATGCGTTTAATTGCAAATGAATTTGGGGCGAGAGTTGCCAGTTGCCGCAGAGCGCGCACACACACACGCACCACAGGCAATGACAATTGGTGTATCAAATTTCCCACTTGCCACTTGCCACGCCACGATTTCCCTTCCGTATTAAAAAGGATAATTGTTTTGGGTCCGCTCAATCGGAAAATTGTCTTTAAAATTTAATCAAGCAGGGCAAGGCAAGCGGATCCGGCACAGGGCAACCAGCCAACCGCATTTCAGAAACAAACAGAGCAGGGCCCAAGGAAATGCTGTGTCAATTTATGCCTCGCTACTTATGACATCGACACTCGAGCAGCTCGAGCAGCTCCTGACCGCAACGAGCAGGTCCTGGATGTGCCAGCCTGAAAGGGACAAGTTAGTTAAGTGGCTGGCCGCAGAACTGGGCCTGGTCGAGACATTAAACAGCTTGATTACCTGCAAATTTCCTAAATCAAATGCGAGGCAAAACCGCAGGCTGTGTTGTAGTCATCAAAAATAGGCTTAGTATCAGTATCTGTCTTAGTCGCAGCCTCTCCCGCAGTCGCACTCCCAGCCAGCATAGCTATATTTAATTAATAAACATTAAAAATTGTTGAAATGTTAATTAATACGACAATGTCAGACACCGCATTTGTCCAAAGACATTGTGACAGGACGGGAAATTGTGCGGTTCGTGGAAGTGAGTGGCGATGTGTGGGCCGCAGAGCCGCTTGTGAGTGGCATGACGGGAATAAATGTGGTCCCCACTTGCTTAGCTGGCAGGGAAACATTGCGGTTGTCGTCTGGTGAAAACACTTATGGAACCAAGCTCGCTTTCCGCAAATCTCCGCTGCAGCGAGCTCATTAAACCGCTGCCATCTGCTCGATGCCCAGATGTTTTCTCTGAGTGGCGGTTTTTGGCACGCTCCGTTAGAAAAGCGACTGGATATGCTCCAAAGACTTTCCGGGCGTTCAATATACAGTACAGAAAATAATAATTAATTCAGCCGTAGCCTAAGCCATATAGAAAATGTAATTTTTCGCCGAGCCCGAGCCCAACTCCTTGGGTCCCAGGAGGAGGCGCAGCCAGGAGCCTCTTCTGCTCACTTACTTGCTGCTTTACATTTGAATAGCTCGGCAAGTCTCCAATCAGTCTTGCCTTGAGACATTCTTCTAGTTCATTTAATGCAATTTGCTGTCATCGTCACCCAATGAACTTTCCTGGCTCTTTTACCCCAACTGCTGGGCTGCTGGCCCCACTCCCGAGTCGGCGATAGGATCTGTATTGTCCTGCGCTCCCAGGTGGCCTTGTCTGTGCCCCAGCCCTCGGTCCCTGTCTTATAAGACCCTGTTATCTTTCAGCTGCAACAAGCCAAACAACCAAATAAGCAAACCACCAGACACAACGGCAGATACAGATATTTGAGTGTTCCTTGTACAAGTTGTGCGAGTGTGTGTCTGTGTTGCAAGGACGAAAACACCTGCCCGATGAAAGGAAACAAGAAAGATACACAGAAATAAGGTTGTTCCAACCACCATTACCCTAAGTTTTATACATTTTTCACTAGAAATGTGTTATCTAGGACACTACATGTTGATAGATGCTGGGTACCAGAAAAGATGAATAAGGATATATATCAATATATTCTTTAGTTAGCAAGGAATTCCTTCTTTCCCTCTGAGCCTAGTATACCCTTGAATTCTAGGAATGCTGGGCTCGAAAAAGATAAAGCAAACGTCTTGAAATGACTTCATCCCCGGGGACTTTTCGACAGCACCAAAAATTTGTTTACGCTTTTTGTTGCCACTGTTTTTATGGAGGACTTTGGTGAGGCCAGGACCGTAGACGGGAACGGGAACGGGGACGAAGACGAGGACCTGGGCAAAAGAATAATTATATTCCTGGTCGACGGCGGTCGGTGGCGGCTCATCTGACAAAAGTTTTTGTGAAAAGCCCTTGTACTCTCCTGTCGCCGTATCCATTCCGAATGTTGAGCAAATACACAGGGCCCAGCAAATAGAATATGGAAATATCATTTAAAACGCGCCAAATGAGTTCGTCCTTAAGCTGCGCTCCTTTTTAGTTGGCAAGTGGAAAAGCTAATATGGCAAATATTTGATGTCTGTTTGTTTTCTGTCCTCCATTTGCAGGTTGGAAGCGCGAGCAGGACGCCCAAGACAAGCGTTGGCCCGAAGAAGGTGCAGCCAGAATTAACACAAAGGTAAATTTGCCCTCGAAACTTTTGCCCAACCATCGCACCGTTGGGTGGTGCTTCGGTGGTGTGGCCACCAAAGCACACCGAGCACACTCAAGGCCCCACAAAACTGTCATGCACTTCAGCGATGATCCAGCTAAGCCACTTATTTTAGTTTTAGGCCAAGCTGAAAGCGAAGGGTGCAGGACAGGTGCTGAAGGCGAGTTGCAAAGGCGATACCCTTCGATGGCTCAGCTATCGCCTTTCAAATAATCCTCGGGTATTTTTCCAGATTTCCAGCAAATACCAAGCTGCTTAAATATAATTATTTAGACATTGATTAGCTGAATGGCTCCCAGGTAGAAATAGTTAACTCATGATAAGTAGTAGATGGCAAATAGATTCCTCGAGAAAGCCAAGAACGTGTTTAACTAGCCAAGGATATGGCAATGCACATTTTTATATATTCGAGAGGGCTCTCAGCCTCACCTCCTGGCCCAGGTCCTGGCTCCTTTATTCCTGCACACTATCTAGTCAGTCAGAGTAGTCAGAGGCGAGTCGAGATTCAGACGCTTAACGAGCTACAGTTCGCGATGGAAAAACTACTTTTCCGCTTGCCTCTTTTCTCCTTTTCTGTCTCTCTTCCCTGCTTATACCTTCTGTATGCTAAGTGAAATTTAATGCTGTGGAAAATTGTAAGATTTCACGACTAATATTTATTTTAATATTTTTCTGCTGAGCTGGGTTGGTTGGGGAGCCAGTCTCTCGCTCTCTCTCTCTGCTCTGCGCAATAATTTAATTTGCAATTTTCCATTGCTGACCGAAATTAACACACACACACACGTGCCCCACAATATATATGAAATTAGTTTTTCGGTTAGCTTCTATTGTTGTTCGAGGACTCGTGTCTGTGGGCAAATCCAAATTGCGAAATGATATTACCACAATATTACTGCTAGTTTTTCATTATTGCCCAAAGTGGTTGGGCACGTGTGGAAGACATAAAGTACACAAACATAAATGCTCAAATGATCGCGCCGGAAAAGCGCCGCAAATTTAAACAAACAGCCAAAACGGTTTTTCGTTGCCGGGTTTTTCCCGGCAAATTGGCTCTGGCTCTCGTTCTCGCTCTGCGGCAGCCATTCGCTTATGAAATTCTGGGCGGCAAATGCGAGATGGCTAATGGCCCGTGGAAACGTGCCCGAGTGCACTGATTTGATGGGCATGGGCTTGGAATTTTCCACGCAGACAACGCTTTTATGAATCCGAGCGGCTTCTAGTCTCAGTTTCGGCTTCGCTTCGGTCACATAAATCAGTTTGTAAGGAACTTTAACTGGAACTGGAACTGCTGGTTGCAACTTCAACAAGTCGCCCGCAGCAAATCCAATTTGGCCACTAAGAAAATTCCATTAAGCCGGGACCAGGACGAGGCGGAGCCGGAGGAGGACTCCCACTTCACTTTGCCGCTCATCGGGTTCATTAGGGCTGGCCGGGGCACAATGGCCACTGCCACTGCCACTGCCACAGCTCCTGGCGCAAATTGCAAGGTGCATGATGCATTTTATGTACATATGCATTACGTATACGCCGTGTATTCGCGATGCAATCACGCCGAAAATTCGTTTCCATATATAACACAAACACACAGAGACACGCGATGTAGGCGTACACTCGGAGAAAATTATTATTTAACAGAGCCAGAGCTCCCAGGGAGCTCATGCCAGGGCAGGTTAGCAATGAAATGGAAGTGTACCTTTATGAATAGCAGCAGATGAGGCAGACAAATGGCCCTAAATCACTTAACTCAAGCTGGAAGCTAGGTAGGACTTGGTTAATGTTACCTTGGAGTGTCTGTCTGGGATAGAGGAAGTGAAAGGGAGTTGGAAGGGAGCTCGAAGGTAACTGGGTTCTGAACAACAAAAATGCTTAATCGTTCGATCTTGGCTTGGACTTATCTAGGATGACGTTCTCTTTAAAGTTATTATTCCAAAGTTCCTGAAAAATAGAGGATAATATTTTGAAATCTTGGAAAAGTATAAATTACATAATTTATATCATAAATATAGATCAGTTTCAGGGATTTTAACTACATAGGTACTCGATTTCTTGCAGTGCCCGCCTTAGGGCTCACAACCATATACAAGGGGCAGTGGCAGTGGCAGTGGCGTGCAGCAGGGGGAGGGCTAAAATGCTTTTGATTGTTTGGCCCTGGCAGTTATTTATATTTGTATTGACTGCATTTTTGGTTTATGTTACAGAGGCGCTGGGCATAGCTGGTGGTTAAAGGGAGCAGGGGCGTGGTGCTCTTTTCCGCGGTGGGGCAGCGCTCAATTTCGCTGGCCGTGTGTCTCCATCCTCCCTTCTCCTCCTCCTGCCTCTGGTTATATGCTTTTGGGCAGTTTTTCTCTCGGTGTAAAATTCTGCAAATGCCATTTGTGTTGGCCAGTGTGTGTGTGAGTGCGCGCTCGGGTATTTGGGTTGCCTGCATTTCTGGTGCTCGTTTTTGGCGAGTTTATAACATTTTGCTCTGCTGTTGTTATTCGGTTTTTGGCAAATTGGTTTACAGGCCGACAGAGGCAATAACAAAGGCCCGTCGGGGGGAGTTTGGTTGGTGGGGGGGGGGGGATGGGTGAAAAGTCGGCAACAGCAACAATATCCATCCACACTGGCCGGAGGCTAGAAAGCTGCGTCGCTTGTTGTTTCTATTCCTATTTATTCCCCTGTTTGCATCTGTTTTAGCATATTGTGATTCCACACTCCGAACTCCACACTCCCAAACGCTTTTTTCTCGTTCTGCGATTTTTCTTTGCTCTCTCCTCCAGCGAAATCATTGTTTAGGCACTTCCAGGACTCATGTCCTGGGCCCCAGAGGCTGCGAGATGTATACAGGGCGAGCGAGAGAGAGGAATTAATAAATTACCAGCTTATTGGTATTTTTCACAGTGTCCCTGCACTTCTGGCTGCTTCTAAATATTTAATATTTATATATTTTCTGCCCTGCTTATCATTTGAATAAATAATAAAATAACTGAGTAAGAGAGGGAGCCTCTCCCGAATAAATGTGCAAGTTAAGATTCTTGAAATTCTTTCGCAATAACTTCGACATCGAGGCAAAAGGGATGAACAAACATTCTACAATGTCGAGAACAATGGCTGACGGGAAAAAAGGGAGAATTGGGAACCGCGGCAAATTGGAAAGAAGTCAAAATCGAGAGATATATGTGTACATGTGCAGTCGAATGTGAATGTCAATGCGGCAGTGGCTCTGCGGCTCTCTGTGTGGGAAAGCTTCCAAATGACAAACATTTCAATTAAATTCCAATTTGAATAAATTCCTAGCAACCAAAACAAACTCCCGTCTCCCGTCTGCCGTCTGACGTCCTTCGTCCTTCGTCTTTGCCCCGAAAACAAGTCGAAATGAAATAAAATGAGGGAAAAGCGAACGGAATGTAACAAGCAGAAAATTACATCAGCGACTGTCCGAAAAGTCGAAAGAAAATGCCAGAAACAGACACCGGGGGACACCCGGGCATCAGTCGGCGCGTGGAAGGAGGAGGTGGCTGGAAGGGGTCTGGGAAAACGCACAGCATCAGAAACTAATTAAGAGAATTGCAATTGACAATGGGACTGGAGACGGAAGCGGCAGGAGTCGCGCCTGGCGGGGGTCCTGTCGCATAATGAGCACCGCTTTCGGGGGCCTGCTGCAGCTGCAGTCGCGGCTTAGAGGGAAATCAGCACAAAAGCAAATCGAAAACTGTTAATTTTCCATTAACCTGGAAAATGCTTCTTTTATAGATTACTTTTCTCCTACGATCAGCATCACCGGGCGCTACTGTATACACTTTAAAGGGATTTTCAAGGGATTTTCAAGGGATTCTTAAGTACCCTTATATATCCTGCAATGCTTCGAAGCTTACTTCGATAATATCCCGAACTTTAAAGTATTATTTCCCCCAGAGAATGACTTAGTAGATAGGTTAGTTTTATTCCTTATAAAAGCGATTGCTCGATCCTTCTCTGAGCCGATATGCTTCACATTGTCGCCTCGCATAAATACCATAAAAAGCCACTGAGCGGCGAAAGAGATGGCAATAGGCAGAGCGAAAGAGAGAGGGAGATAGAGACCTTCTATCGACCTCAATTCAGGGGCTCCGGCTTCAAATGAAATTGTAATTTTATACAGTGGCAATCGCCGCCGCAGCCAAGTCGAGCCAAAAAGGGAAAGACGAGCCGACGGGCGGAAAACTTGCGGAAAAATGGGGCGAAGCAGGGTAGGGTAGGGTTTGGGGGGCGTGGCAACTCACCGCCCTACGTGCCCCTCTCGGTACGTGACAGGCAAAATCTTATATTTCCTATTTCTACCTTTAATTCTGGAGGTCTCGCAGCTCTCCTTCTCCTTCTTCGGCGCCTTTCTCCGCCATCTCTGATGACCACAATTTGTAGTCATTGAGTGTACCTGAAAAACCAGATTTCTCACACAAGGCGAAATGAGAAAAAGTCCTTGGAGGAGAGGAGCCAAGGAGAGAAATGAGAGCGAGGAGCGAAAACGAAAACGAAAACGAGCCACTTGTGTTGTTCACTTAAATAGTTGCAAGTTAATTAAGTTAAAATATGGCCAGGCTACAAGGAGAGCAAGCAGGGAGCTGGAGATAAGGGCGGCAATAGGAAAGAGACGGCTACAGACAGTTAGAGAGAGAAGGAGTGTTCCTATTAAGGGAAAGTGCACAACTTGAGAGACAAACTCGGTTACAGTTGGCGTTCGTGGCAACGGGGCGTATGTGTGCTGGCCTGTGCTGTCCTCGTCCGTTGACTAATAGCCAAGATGTATTTAAGCAGGACACATTTGATTGCTACGAGACTTTTTCCCCTCTCAATCTGTGTGTGTGTGTGTGTGGCCTGCATAAGACAAATCATAAGGCGGAAACTAAAGATGATTGAAATGGAGAAGACACAGCACTCGGAGATGGAGAGACCTGAGAACCCATGAAGTTGCAAGGAGCAGAGGCCAAACTTTTGACGCCAGACATAAGTGCTTGAGTTATCTCCGAAGCAATTATTTTATTAGAGACTCAAGGATGAAGCACACACACACACACCAAAAGACTGGACTTGCTGGCTGTCCGGCATCTCTCAGGAGTAATCCATTGTACTCAGCCAGGTGTCCCAGGAGGCTGGGGAATCGCGCTCCTCATTCAATGATTAATTGATTGATTGACTGATTTCAGTGCACAATTAAGGCAAATACTTGAGAGGTTTCCCAATGTTTGCATTATACATTCTAGCCCAGCTGAGTGCCATAAAAATCTCTGTAAACTTACATTAAAGTTGAGTTCGCTTTCTTTATCAGCATATACATTTCAAATAGCTTAAAGCAACGCCATAATTAGAAAATGCGATGCAGTAGAACTTGGCAAGAGGAGCCACCTGCATTGCCTCAGTTTCCCAAGTTTCCTATTTCATATTATCAGCTTTAATTAGAATTTGCAGTAATCAATCTTTTGCTGCGTAGAAGGGAGAACAGTTTCTTTTTTGTATTGATTAAAAAGCAATATAGGGAAAATATGCGCCAGGCGAAACTTTCGCCGGAGAAAAGGGCGAACTTGGTGGCCGCATCGGCTTTCATTCCATAATTATTGAACTGAAACTTTCACCTGTAATGAGACACCCAACACGCCGCCCGCTTGCTGTTTTCTAATTAGTTTTTAATACATTTTCCACACACATCGCTCACATGCGATACAAGCCGCTTACAGGGGATCAAAGCCACTCAATGGCTAATTAGCATACACAAAGGGAAATAGGTAATATTTTTTGTTAAAAATATACTTTTATATTATCACCTTTTTCGTATATATTTAATACTCTTTTTATAATAGTTCGCGACATCTTTCTTCAAAGAAAAGAGTGTTAGGCTGTATTCCAACTGAAAGTAGATATCCTTTTTTATTTCTGTGTAGCACTAGAGCTTCTCTAGAGCTCTCTGTGCCCATAAATAATGGTGTCTGTTATATATTTTATGTAGACTTTGCGAATTAATACTAATTTCTATTGCTGAACTGGCCACGCGCTCGCTTTCCAATTCCACTCCCCCAGATTTGCCTGGCATGTCAGAAAAGTTTTTCGCCTTTGTTTGTATTTCTGTCTCTATTTCGCTTAGCTGCCTTTTTGAAACTCGCAAAAAAACGACGTTTGCCATTTCGACAGCCGTTTGATGGTCTTGTTGCCCCCAGTTCTGGCTCTGATTCTGATTCGGATTTGGAATCGTATTCGTATTCTGAGTTCTGCTGCGGTTAGCACTTTTCCAGCAGCTCCCGCTCCCGCTCCCGCTCTCGCTTTAGTTGTTGTTTTGAGCCGCCATTGCGTGACAGCCATTTGTGTCACCCCCTCCACCACCCTGACCCCGGCCACGCACCACGCCCCCTTGAGTGCCCCCGCCCACATGCCGCGCCAAAAATTCCTGAGACTCTGAGTGCCTGAATGACAGACAGCAAGACAGGCGGCAAGACAGACTGGCTGACTGACTGACAGCGAAATCATTGAAATGTCACTTGTGCTGTCACTTTTCTTCCTTGCGGTGACTGCGGTGGTCGTGGTGGTGCTGCCACACACTGAAAAATAAACTATACAAGTCTCCCTCTATATAGAGATTAATTAATGGGGTTACCCTCCATTTAACTTGGTTAATAGCAGACTTTGCATGTGGATTCATTTGCCAATTAATTAATTAAGTAAAAGGCATTTATCTTGCAAGTCCTTTTTCCTTAGTGTACGACTGTGGCACATATTCAATTTCAGCGGCAAAAAGATTCCCCGCAGCCAGCCAGGCAGTCACTTAATATCCCCTAATTGAGCTGCCGTTTAAAACACTTACTGGCCGTTACAGGAGGAAACTAATATCGAATGCATAGGCAGGGAAACTCCGAATCTTATAAGCTGGCACTCAACAGTGTCCAGGATATGTTTATGCACGTGCAGGCCTAGGCAGAGATACCGATGCCCGGCACAGGTGGAAAAAAAATATAGATTAGTTCGGGGGATTGCGTTTGAGTGAGCGATAAGTCCGGCACTCGGACCGAGAATCCCCAGCTGTGATGTGTATGCATGTCCCATGTCTTTGCGGCGTTTTTCTACTACTGGATGTCGGTCTCAGTCTCGGGCTACTTGCACCTTGCACCTGCACTTTCTTTCGCTAAAAGCATGCCCGTTGCCGCTCGCCTGGCTCTGTGCTCTGTCATGAGCGCCCCTAAAAGCATGCTGCATAATTCCGGGGCTCCTGGCCAGGACCCATGGAAATGCAATACGTGCCCGTAGGTAAATGTGCGCCGGAGTGTGGCTGCGCCACTGGAAATATTGCCTGTCAAACATACATATCGTTGGCTTAATTCATGCGTGGCCACTCCCCAGCCCGGATCGCAGGTCCTAAATCAAACGCAACCATGCCCCCCATTCCACATGCCACATCCCACAGCCCACAGCCCATATCCTTCATCCCCCATTCAGCATGCCGAATCCCGCTTCCCGTATCCATCTCAATCTCGCGGCATATGTGAGCGTGCGTGCCGAACGAGGGGCAAGCCAAAAATCGGCGCATCCATAAGCCATTTGATGTGGCACGTGAGTCAGCTTATGAAGATCCAAAATTTCTATACAGAAATCAACTGGAGTATCTCAGATATTCACGACTCGACAAATGCCCTACCACGTTGGGGTAACCAGTCGTTCCGTTGGAAAATGGTGGCAGCAGGGCCGCTCGGAATGTCAAAGGTATTCGCGCTACCCTGTCGCAAAAATTTCCATCATTTTCAGGTCACACATCAGGAAGCACAATATGCACAGCGAAAAAGTTGCTGGGTCATTAATTCGGGCATATTTTTGTATATTCCTTGATGTATTTTTGTTTATCAAATGACTTGAAATTTGCACTTGTAAAGTTTATTAACTTTCGGAAATACTTTTATCAACTGAACATCAGGGTTGGTTTAGGCACTGCTGCTACTTATATTTAATATTTAACGTACTAAAGGGAATAGCATTTCGTTTATAATTTCATTTGGCTTATTGTCCCTTTATTTCTACTTTTATTTTGTGGTTTCATCATCAAAGATTCCCGAGTTTTTCCTGCTTAGTTTTGCCTCCTTAAAGACCTTCCCCGATACTTAGATCGTGTTCGAGATTTGTATTTATTATTCCACTTTGTGCGGGTTAAATCAAATTTGCATATATGTAGGACGTCGACTTCGGCACTCGCCGAACACTCTTCCTTCCCTGCCGCAGACTTGATGAAAGACTAAGAGCTGCCGCATATTATAATCAATGGGGGTGGGTCCTCTCTGGGTCCCCACCTCTTCCGCTCGCCGGCTGTGCTCGTGTGTGTGTGCGCTGTGAATTGAGGTTTTCACTTCAAATTGGTTTGGTTTAGTTTGCTGAATGGATTTCGGTTAGCGCGCCAAGTGCTGCGGTGCCCGGAGAAGATGCTTTATGCCCCTCAACGAGGCAACAGTCGGTGTTTCTGGATATCTCGTCGAGGGTTCGGGCTACGGTTCGGGTTCGTGTGTTTGGGCTCCAGTCTGGAATTCGTATCCGGGTTGGGCTGCCATGTGCGTGTGTGTTTTAATCATTTCACGTGGCGGCAGGCAGGCTCAAGGACACCGTCGTGCGTTGGCCAGGAAACGGAGCCCGAAGTCAGGAGCCGGGTGCCGGGAGCAGGGAGCCACAAGCCAGGAGCCCTTACGTACGCCTCCCAATCAGTTGCTAGTCAATCAGGGGCGGCGTCGGCGGCGGCGGCGGCCTAAAAGCCGGTGTTCGAGCGAACAGTTTTCACTGTGCTGGAAACGAACTTAAATCAAGTTTTACCCCGAGTGCGGGCCAAAGTTTTCCACTCCATCCCGTAACTAATATAAACATGCATGCCGGCGGCCAGGAACTCCTCCGTGGCCGATCCCGATCTCCGCAATCCTTCCTTTCCCCCCTCACTGCGTGCGTGTGTGTGTGTCTAAGTTATTGAAGTTGATTGTGGCTGCCTGTCCTTGTTTGACTGCCTGCAGCGAAGTGTTGGCAACACTGGTCTAAGTAGCGGGTCGGGTGCTCCGAGCGGACCGCAAGATGCGTGCACGTTATGTTTACTGATTGAAGTTCAAGCGTAGGCCAAATTAAATACAGCAAACTTGCGCAGGAAGCGGGAAAATAGAGCGAAGAACACTTTACACCGGAAAGAAAAACGGAGTTTTAATAGAGAAGATCTCCTGGTGAGATTAACATTGTAATATTTTATGCTTAAATATTTAACAATAGAAAATGACCCAACATAGCTGAGGAGGAGCGAAAGAACGATACGATATATCGATAAGAATATCGGACTCAATTTAAGTATTGGATAAAATAGCAACTAACGTATTGATTTAGTATTTATATAGTTTTAGCCCTAAGTGGGAATGTATGTATATCGAGAGGATAATGCCCGATATGATACATCGATATATCGAAAATCGTAATATCAAAAACTATCGCATTTATCATTTAAATATTGATAATATTGATAATAGTCCGATAAATGTTCTTATATTTGTTTGTTTCTTCTTCCGATTATATTGTACCTATACATTATCGTTATATTATATTATTAAAATATCGCTTTACATATCAAGTTTTGCCTCAATTATTAATACAGTATCGATATATAAGATTTCGCATTAAATATCGATACAGATTTGATATGTCAACATTTTGTGTCATCTCTAGACATTAGGTTAAACACGCAATTTGCGGAAAGATTAAAACTAAATAATTGTATTAAGCCAATGGAGTGTGATATTTCCTTGAAGCCCCACCAGTTCATACCGTATTTTCTTCAGTGTAGAGGCCACCATGTAAATGACAGTTGACTGAGGGGCGCCAAGGAGAGCAACTGGAGAAAGAAAAGAAAAGCTGCAGATATTTAGGTGTAAAAAAGCGTTGCTTCTTCATTAAGAGCGTTTGATGTGTGCGCCTGTGTGCTGGTGAGTTTGTGTGCGTAGAGTTAACCCATATGTCACGTATTTGTTTTGCAGTTGCTCAAAATTGTCCAATCTAGTCTGTTTTCTTCTGTTCTCCCCCTTTTTTACGTGTGTGTGTGTGTGTTTAATGAAAATTGCTCAGGTTGCAGCAAAACGTAGCTCGGTTTCGGTTTTCGCATGGCTCTCCTTTCCGGAATCCGGAATCCGGACTCCTGGCTCCTTGCACCTTGCTCCTTGCTCCTTACTCCTTAGTCCGCTTGACGCATACTAAAGCCGAAGTTACACACACACTTTTTGCTCCTACTTCCTACCTTTTTTCACCCCCTTAATTTTTTCCTTTTTGCTGCGACACATTTCAATACACGCATGCACACTTGTAAAGGGGGTGCTGGAAAAAATGCGGATTTTTTATCTCAGAAGTCTGTTTTCGACGTTATTTTTTATTTAAAGCAATTTGCGAAATAAAATTCATTTGATTTTAGAATAAATGTAGCTTTTTAATTAAAAGTGCCTGCTTTCATATATATTTTTTACCGCCATACACACTCAATTAAGTAGGTGTTTTGTCCACACACAATCAAAGTCCCCAAAATAATATTGACACAAATATATTGAATTGCGTGGCGCTGACCGATAACATACCAGTGCATGGCGATATTTTAAATATTGAAACAATCAGATTTTCAGATTTTTCAGGGGGCTCCTGGACGTGGGAATTGCAGTGAGAGAAAGGGAAAGAGTGGCGACGCTTTTAGCATTTGCATTATGCATGCCGAGCAATACCGCGTGCAAATGTCCTTATGTGTGACTGTCTGCGGGTGTCCCTCTCTCTCTCTCTCTCTCTGTGTGTGTGTGTTCGCGCTGGCTCTGGCAAAAAGTCCAAAGTAGGGCATGGCACTTAATTGAAAAACTTTTATGCGGTCGAGAACGTAGCAGCTAGCGATCTAGCGAGCCGGGGAATGGCGGCAGGGAGTGCAACAATGCGGACAGTACGACAGTGCGACAGGACGACAGGAGGAGGACTCGCCTGCCAAGCACCTTTCCTATTTCCAGCAGCAGCAGCAGCAGCAGCAGCATCCCATCTCAGCGGCAGCAATAAAAAATAGTTTATTGTGGCACACAAAAGGCTTTGTCCGTGTCTCATACTTATTCTGCCCGCTCGGCTATTGCCTTGACTATTTTGATTTTTCCCCACAGTGAGCCCGGATCCATCATTTGCAAAAATGCCACTTTATATGCCATATACTTACGGACTGCACCGTGCTACACACACACGGGTGTGTGTGCGGATAAATATGCGAGAGTAATTTGCATATGCACACAAAGAGATAGATGGGAGATTGCGAATGAGATACGGTGGACGTCGGGTCGGATGGGGATCCTGGGTGTTTATGTGGGCGTGCGTCTAAGACAACATGAGCCTGGCCGTGATTTAAATTAATTCCTTTAAATTTATTCAATATACAGGAAAAGCAGGAGAACTCTCCCCTGAAGCCAGCTAATGAAATTCGTATTAAGTTCGGGTAATCATTTTTCACAAAGATATCAATTTTGAGCGGGAAAAGTGTTTGTTTAGGAAATCGAAGGGAAGCAAGAGAAATAAATTGATGAAAAACGAGTGACTTGAGATAATAGAACATTTTATTTTCAGTCAAGTTAAGTTAATTTGCGTTAATCTTAGCTCAAATATGTTTAAAAGCATTTTAATTGAATGAAATCTCCCAGAAATTCGTTTAAACTGATTTATTTTGCTTTGTCATTTTTGCATTCAGGGAAATTGCAATTGTTATAACTCCCCTGCAAATTCCTTGGCTAAGCCAACTAATTAGGCTGCAGTTTGCTCAGTTCGCTCTAGCAGCGGAATCCGCTTCGAACTCATTTGATTTGTCGGTCGACGCGCTCAACTGGCTGTCAAGTGGTGCGTATACACAATATTGGCAATATATATTGCTCATACGCTGTGTTGCCAAGAACTGCATTTTCATTTGCCAATTTAGAGCCCAAAAGACATGTGTGTGTGCTCTTTTTTTCTTCTATTTTTCGTTTGCCTGTTCATTTAAATTTGCATATCCCATCTGGTTGCACAGCTGCCGTTTGTTGTGTGAAAGCACTAAATGATTTTTAATTGCATCGCTCAGTAAATAAAGTTTTTTCAACTGCAAATGTGGAGTTCGTTTGAGGGTGGTATTTTTCTAATCAACGTATAACTTTGGAGGCAGCTAGTTGAACAAATTGCAGTATGCTGTATATATTATATAAAGATGAGACTAACCCAAGTTAGTGTCCATTGAACTATTGTGGACTTCCTCGTCCGATCCTGTTCACTTTCTTTGCACTTGGCTATTGTGCAGCCAACAAATATCCTTCAGCCTTGTTACGGTTTCTGATGGGCTGCTGTAACTGGCGGATATTGGAGCCATCAGGCCTAACATTTTAATTGGATATGCATTACACGCCGTAAGCATCTCGGCAGGGGGCGGGATGCGTTCTGGCCGGCAACTGCTGGAACAATCTATTTATCAGTTGGTTCCCAAGGCCCCCCCTTCCACACTTCGCAGCCTGAAGCCACCCTGGAGAAGCCTGCCTACAAGCTTAATGTCGGGGCCAGCGTTTTGTGTGCGGCGAACTCAATGATGAGGCAGCTGACGTCGTCCTCATCCGCATACACATTCGCATTCACATCCTCATCGGTGTCCTCGTCTGCCATTCAGATTTTCCAGGCGTACGCCAAATGAAAATCCAATGACACGCACTCACACTCCGCACACACACACACCCACACGCACACACATACAATCCGATACACACACACAGGGAGACGAGTGCAGCGAGTGCAATTTTCTGCCAACTTCGCCGCACATTTGCGGGGGAATTGTTAGGAAAGAAAATGAGAAAAGCGCAAAATCATTACGATTTGAATGCCATAAAATGCGTTTTCTCGTTTTGGATTGGAGGGAGTCCTTGCTGCGATCTGACTGGGGGCCAGAATGAGGATGAGGTTCTCGGGTATTGTGTGCTTAACCGCAAAGTGAGCTTGAAAATGTCTTTTTCAAGTCGACAGCTAAACACTATTCAGTGCCGCCTGCCTCGCTCCCTTTCTATTTTGGTTCGCTTCCACATAATAAACTGAACTGTCAGCGACATGCCACGCCCTTCCCCCCGTCCCACTCATTTTCCGAAGGGGAAACTCAACACACAAAAGGCGTCGCGTCGCGTGTTCTTAGTTTCCTTCTTGTTTTGTCCCTTGCCTTGTCTCCTTTTGTTTGTCGCGGTCAACGGTGAGAAACGTGAGCAGGACGAGTGGCAGAGGAAAGGCAGAAGGAGGAGGAAGGATGCCCTGGTCTCCAGGTTGACTTCGTCTTCGATTCGAGGTATGCTCCCCGAGCAACAGAAACAATCAAAGCCAGCTTAAGGACGAGTACACAATAAGGAAGGAGAAGAGTTAACTAAAAAATACATTGATAAACAAGAAGGGAGGCTTGCTTCGAGAAACCCAAGTTTGAATACCCTTGCAGGTTGCAACTGAATAGATTCCTATGAATCGATGAAAGAATCCTTAGTGGAGGTGTATAAAATAATTAAAACTCAAAACACTCAACTTATGCTTTGATTTTCATAGCTTTTTATACAAGTAGAGCCAACGTTCCTAAGGCAGCTATATAATATAGTAAAGCGTACTGATAGAATGAGCTTCGGAGCTGTAAGCACATTCTGACTTCCTCAGGCCTCTCTGGCCGTAACTGACTTTACAACTTCCTTGAACTTCCTGCCTCGAATAATCATAACGTCCCTAAAAGTAAGCATGCAACTTCGCTCCGTGAGCAACTTTGTTGTCCACTGGCAGCGGGGTGAATTAAATTGCATTTTGTATTGATTCCAATTACGTTCGCTTAGCTGTTATCTTCGGAGGGGAAAACTTTCGGCCCGAGTCTGTACTTTCGTGTGGCGTGTTACGTACACGCCTCGTTGCACTCCAATTGGCTGGGCTGCCTGATTGATTGTCTTTTTGTTTTGCCGGTGCAGTGGGCCCGCCAAAATAGCTACCCCTCCGATTGGCCCTCTCTCTGGCTCCTTACCCGATGTCGTAATCTATTAAAAATGTGATTTTAATGTTTTTTTAATATCCTTGCCGCGCGCACACACACGCATAGGCACACGCACTCCATGATGAATATGCGCGATATGGAGGAAGCACAAAAAATAAGAAAAAAAAAATGCCACTGGATATTTATGTCGTTTTCTCCGAAGGAGCCCGTGTAATCCTTTCGGCAAAGTGAATTAATATCCTGGGCCGCAGTTATTTATGGCCGCGCACATGTCGCCGGCGCATGAAAATGTCAAATTAACTTGTAAATATTCTGTCACTTCAATTTTATTTGGCTCTTAGCCTTTGCCAGGAGCTGTCCTGCGGCAGCGACAGTATTTAATTAATGACTTCGCTCGCCCAGTGTCTAATCGTAATGAAAAGTAATGCGGCCGCGCAAAATTAAAGACCAATTAAGCGGTGACGACGGCGTCCTGCTATAACTCAGGTGCAGCCGCTCCTCCTGGGCCGCGGCCATAAATGCCAATCATTGCAGTCCGGCCAAAGGACTTCAGCTGAAGCCTCTGCTCAGTCGGTCTCTTTAAAAAAAAGCAACACAAAGGAGAAGAAAAAAGACTCCCCGAAAGGCAGAGCGCAAAATAACAATTCAGCTTTTAATTTCATTGCTTTGAGCACTCTCCTGGGATTCGGATGATAAATGAGCCCGGCCATGCCAAAAACTCCTCGCGAGGGAGAGGCTACCAAGTTCATTCACACGACTTGTGTAAATACAATCGCCGTCGAAAAGTCGAATACCTGCACAGCAATTAAATGTGTAATTTTTAATAAATTAGAAATTAGAAAGTTTGTTTTTTACGAAGCATAAGAGAGCCTGTAAGTGGCTTTAACAACAAAAGGGAGTCAAGCTTAGGTGTTACTTTTTTTGTTGCACAATACTGATAACTAATACATAAAGTTAAATATATCAAGCTCTTTGATTACAGTAGATATGCTTTAACAAACCTCTATTTTCACAGTTTTCACAGAACCTTTTCTCTCTCTGTATTACACAGAATATTCATTTGACATTAGAACAAAGAATGTGTATTCGTTCTCCTAGGCATGCCATCGCCCACAATAATCCCTCAAAAAATATGTTTTGGCCAATTTCCACGAACGGTTAACCCTAACCCATAATCGAACTTCCAACTTTGTGGGTAATTTTTTATACATTTTCCACTCAGTCCCCCCACTGGCTCCGGCCTGGCCCGCCTGATATTGTTTTAAGTGAAATTCGAATTGACGCCCACACCTCGTGGCAGAGCCCCACCGGAAAGGCAGCCATTTTGTATTTGCCGCAACACTTTAATCTTGTTTCAGTGTTCTTTTGGCCGAAAAAGTGAAAGGCAGCGGAGCGCAAAACGCGGCAAACTCTCACCGCGCGGGGTCGCAGCGTATGTACAATGTGTGTTGCGGCCACTTCAGTTCAGTTGCAGGTGCACCATGGGGTGGACGCACACTTTCAGGACTTACGCAAAATGTAAATTCAAAAAGAGTACCTCTAGAACAGTAAAATCTATTTTTAGAACCAGGAAAATGTGTATAAATTACATAATATTATTTCCAAAAATAAATCTTGGGATAAACCTTGTAGAAAAATATATATATGATATATTTTGAGCTGCAAGTGGTTATAATTTACCTTATAAAGTGGTCATGGGGCCCATGGTGTGGCACTCTACCTCCCAAGTTGCCTTCCCGCCTCTCACACTTTTTTCGCCCGACTGTCAAAGTGGTAAAGTTAGCGCCAATCGCCAATCGCCAAACAGTATCAATTAGCCTTGATTAAATGAAAGCAATCCGCTTCGATAGCTCGCCTCTTTTTGGAGCTCTCTTTTCTATTTCGAAAGGAATTAACATAGCCCCGGAAAGGGGTGTTCAGGCCAAAAAGAGTGTCCATAAATAAAGCTTACTTTAGAGTTTCCAGCAGAAGAAGAAAGGGAAGTGAACGAAAGGGAAGCCTAGATTAGGTGATACTTTTCTTGTTACAGAAACCTGATACCTAATATATGTTTCCATATAATTTAATTTAATAAATATAAGCATTATTAAATTATAAAGAGAATGCTTGAACAGTCTAAGCCCAACCCGTCTATCTAAATACAAAAGGAAACAAATTGTTGTTCCTAGGCTCGGGGCCTGGAAATTCCTCCGTGGCTTTTGATGGGGGAATCCCCCCTCTCCGGTGGGGCCCAGAGCTTGTCGTCGTTTTATTGCGATTTGATTTGACCCAAAATGCTAGCCTTTGACAGCTCTCTTTGGGTCCTTGACTGTGTTAGTCGCCTCACCTCACGCCTCCGGAGAGAGCTGGCAGGTCCCTTTTCATTTGCATTTTGCAGTTTGCTTTTTTGCGCCTAATTAAGATGACCAACGAGGCGGGCTAGCAGGCGGGAAAGCGGGCAAGCGGGCAGGACATGGCTGCATCCTTTGAGCCAGCTGCAACAGAACCAGTGGCTTCCCAGCCTAGCCGGCTTATTATCTCATCTAAATTACGGACGGGGCTTCCCTGGCAGCCGGCAGTCGCAGGCGCGCTCGCACAACTAAATGAAATCAAGCCGTGTAATGAGCAAAAAACTTTGCAAAATGTACGCAAGATGGAGTCCATAATTTTGTGTTAACGAAATCACTGCAGTTTCCCCGGCCTCCACCATGGCACTGCCAAAAAGTGAACGAAATTGTTGTTTGTGAATTTAGAAATTCGCCCGAAATAAAAGCGCTTGGAGCTTGGCATATTTTAATTTGCAGAAGTTGCAAAATGCGTTCATCTTGCATTAAGTAGATTTCCTTTTTACCCCCTCGAATGTTTCCACTGGGAATCAATTTGGTTTAACTGGATTTTGAGGGCTAATTGGAAATGTAACTCATTTGGAAAGGGGCCATCTGTTATGCTATGAGAGATATCTATCCCCCAATCTTGAAGATTGCTAGAAAGGGAAATAATTTACTATATTATAGGATAATTATCACACAAAGTTCGTGAAGTTTTTCCCTTTTTATCTCGAGGATTACTTACGCCTTTTTCATGGTTCGTATCTACCTTCACTCGCTATCCGGGTTGCGACAAAATGGCGAAATATTTTTAATTGTTGATTGCCGTCGCTGTTGCCGTCGCTTGTCGACACATCCTGCTTGGAGCAGCCCGCGGCTAGCAGGATATCTGTGCGCCCGTGTGTGTGTGTCCTGGGCGCTGTTAATGTGTCCATTGTGCTGGTTAACAAACCAAATTTGCCTTAGTGGATTTTTATGCTGCGCCTCGGTTATGCAGTTCTCTGGGCAACACTATTGTCCGCGGTTTTCCGGGCTTGTTTGTTTGCCTGCTGGTTCGTTTGTCAGTTTGTTTTTCCGACTCCTGTTTTTCCACATTTTCCGCCACTTGCCGTCGCCACTGTGTTGCGTCGAATGTTAACAAACTTTCGGCGCGTTTTTTAGGTCATGATTTGCTTTTAATTGCACTGAGTACTGTGCATTATTAAATATATTATGGAATAAGTTGTTAATTAAATCTCTCCTTCTTATTTCAGCGCTAAACTAAGTGAAGTTCCTGGCAAATAGATTTTGCAGCATTACATCCAACCACACAGATACAGAAAAACACTCAAGGATGTCGTCACAGTGGCTCCTTCTCCTGGGAGTACTCTGTCTCCTTGCAGGTAAGTCAAAACTAGGTGTTTTGCCCTTTTCGGGACCGTAGCGGACCCCTGGGGAGGTCAAAGCCTTACCCAAGGCATCGCGAACAGCAGCAGATGCCATTCCGCCGAGTCGGAATCGGAATCGGAAGCTCCTTTGCATTCGCGGCACGTAAAAACAATTTCGCTGGCCTGGGCCTGGGCATCCACGACTGCAGCTTCATCAGCAGCTCCCCGGGCTGAAATTGTTTTAAATCATCTACTCCGCCGTCTATTTTATAAACTGAAATTTAAAATAACAAGCCCTAAGCGTGCTTTGATTATTGTGGGCGTGGCCTTCGAAGGAGACGTTGCATAAAATCGAGCAGAAGCGAAAATATTGGATCCGAAATAGAAATAAAACAATGGGGAAAAGTTCTTAGGTGTAGACTTGAGGGATATCCTGTAATCCTTCTGTATTATATGACTACTTGTATATTTTTATATTATTTTATGCTGTATAACAAATGGTTGGAGCTCGTATAAATCAGTAGGCAAAGCCTGGTAAATGCTTCTTTTAAATTTTAAAAGAAGGTTTAACAATTTTAAGTAGTCCTACACATTTCTGTATACCAAAACCCATTGCCATATCTTAGATAGGTCCCTGATAGTTATATAAACGATCCCTTGGCTGGTTAATCCTGTGACATCCTTACCAAGGAGTTCGGCATACCTTTTGTCACTCTCAGTAGCGGGTATTATAAAGGCAACATTTCAGCGCATTGAAAATTGCAAATTGAGCAGAAAAGCATTCAGTCGCAGCCCGGGGTCTTGGTGAACGTGAACGTGTATCCACGAGATACTGCCACAACACAATGCTCGTTAAAATATGAGTAGTTAGATTGCACTCGAAGGACCATTGATGCAGGCAGCCAACTCACCGGATTATTCCTGCCATTTATCCCTGGAACCCCTCCTCTCCTGGTGAGCACAATTTAAATGAGTTTCGCTGACAGAACACGGTACCTTTGATTGCTTAATAAATTTGTTTTCCTTCAATTCATTTGCCGGTCCCCTCAATTTCTTGCTGCCTCCAAGGCAATGCGACACTTAATGGCTTTTAGAGGTCACCAGCAGGAGCCACCACCACTACCACCACCATCGCCGCTAACACTTCGCTCCCGAGCTTTAATGAAATTAATGTTCAACTCAACTGATGGCAATCAATAAAATGTCAACAAAGGAAAAAAAATTGTTGGTCTGATTAAAGTCAGCCAGCTCCAGCTCGAGCTCCGGCTCCGGCTCCGTGCCGCAGCTTGTGATTTGTCCTTTTCGAGGGGGTTCACCCCGGGCGATTCGAGGGGAGGGAAGATCAAAGGACGGACTGATTGTGGGGCAAACGTTGGAGTTTAATGACAAGCGCTAAATGTAAAGTAATCAATAATTTTGGGACGACTTTCGGGGAATTTCCTGGCAGGTTGCATCAGCTCGCCGGCGATTGAATACCAATTAAAGTCCCGCTCCTTCGGTATCCACGCTAGGCGATTAAGCGAACTGGGCTATCGCCATGCTGACCCCGTTGACAAGGGCTGCCAGTTATGGGTTAAGCAAAAGATAATAATAGCCCGAAGGCCTATATTCCCAGCCAGGACTGATCCGGGGACGGAGTGGCATTTAATTGGGATTGCTTCACGAGTTATTTCGTGTTGTAGCTCAAATGAAAAGGACATTTATATGGTTGTTAAGGCGACTTAAGTTCCACTTATTTTCGGTGCCCCTAATGGCCAGGTATTAGTCATTTTAAAATTAGAGGAGTAGGTGGCAGTCCCTCGAAATAATATATATATAAATAATGAGAAGGGAACTACATGGGTTTACTACAGCTAAAGTTAATTTATCTCAATGGCTTTGAGTCTGTGTCCCAATTACCCGCTGACCCTAATGCCTTGTGGATCTCCACCGAATACCTTTCGGATTAGGTCCTTATAAATTACGCGTAATGTGGACAACTGTCAGAAGTTTCTCAGTCTCTCATAAGACCTGCTGGACTCTGAACATAAATCAGGAAGTCCTGCTGCTCCCAATTTAACCCTATCGGCGGGGCCATCTCTTGGAGTTCCCTCTCGAGCTAAATAGTGTGCTGGGTAGTATATGGCGGGGGAAATATGAAAAATGCCCAAGCTTGACTGACTGACTGACTGAATGGCTGACTGACTGAGTGACTCGCTGACTGAATGACTTGCTGGCTCGCCGAATGAGTGACTTAGTCGAACTGAAAAGACGCTGTGCCATTTATAACCGTGCTGCCTGCAATGTTCCCTCTCTCTCTCTGATGTCCTGATGCAATAAGAATAATTGGAATGTCAGTTTAGATGTGAACGCGTAAAATGCAAACGCAAAGCGACATATACACAGCCAGGGCGAGGATGCAGGCCCAGCACACTCCGAGAAATATTTCCTCCTAAACACATATTCTTGCTTGGAAAATATGTATCTTCAAAATTTGGAAACCCCTAAAATAGAGTATTCTATAAATATATACATCTCTACGACTCAACGTTTTTTTGCTTCCCTGGGAATGACTTTAAATTGTGTAATTTTATTTCCGAGTGCAGTCGCAGTAAAAATTGCACGATTGTTGCTGTTGCTGCTGCTGCTGTTGCTGCTGCGGCTACTGCTGATGTGGCTGTCGTCGTCGTCGTCACCGGCGCACTTGGCTGAACAATGACATAATTCTAATGACAAGCAGAACGACGGTGACGACGACGGGCGAATAGCGAATGGCTAGCAGCGAACGGCGAACAGCGAATGGCAAAGCCGCAACCGAATGGCAACCGCCAGGAAGAGCAGGACGCAGCACGCAGGACATGCAGGAAAAATCCACGGCGTGTGCATCAAGCAAAGCCTCAGCTGCTGTGATAACACTGACAAAAATGACAACGCTGACATGACATGCCGGTCATACCTACCGGGCTTTATACCAGGATAGAGAGAAAGAGGAAAAGAAAGTTGGCCATAAAGATGAAAGCCGTAATACCCTAAGTATCTGAACACGGATAGCTTGCAGAAAGCAGTGGCCATTAAGTTTTTTATTCTTAAACTTAAAGCCCTGCGTTTCGCTGAAAGAGGGAAATATCTTAAGTATTAAATATCCTTTATTCGCTCTTAGAAACTTTTAAAGCTCACAATAAATACATACAGGGGTGCCTTGGATTATGTTTGGTATGGGAATAGGGGAGGTCCTGTCGAAATTCCCCTAGCAATGCCAAGATATTCGAAAATATCTTCATTGCTTGAGAAGATATCCTTGTGGCAGGATTTCGATGGTGGGTGGACAGCGGGCGGCAAGTCCTGGCATAAATATCGCTGCATTCTGTGGTCAGCAATATGTAGCCATGATAAACGAGCTGGGCATGGCGTTTTTCATCCTCCAAGGAGATGCAGAGATGCAGGATGCATTTATCGTCCAAATTGAAATTGAAAATCAGGCAGGCGCAACGAGGGCCCAGGCGTCCCCTCTCCCACAGAATCCTGCAGCTGCGTTTGATGGCTACTTGTGGGCTGCAAAATTAGCATGTTGCGCATGCGTTGTGGGCGTGGCCGTCCCCGGGGGTCAGCGGCCTGTGGTCAAGGCCTGCCTGCATGCTTGGGTCTCCTGGCAACAGTGTCCTGTATCTGACACGCCCCCGGAGGCGAACATAGACCGGACATCTGCCCCCCCGTCCATTTCTCCCCCAGATGCAACACTTGTGGTTGCATGTTGCTGCTGGCCCTGAGTTAGATGTTGCCACTGCTGCTGCTGCTGTTGCAACTGTTTTCGATGTTGCCACCGCTTTCGGGCTGTTCAAAATATTCCCACTGACGCCTGTCAATACTTGCGTCGCTCCGAAGCTTTGATTTCGTTGGTTAACTCTGCCAATGTCACCTGCAAGTATTTATTTTGCAAATATCAAAATTCCTGACTTCCAATTTATCAAATATCTGGTTTGGTCACAATATTTATCTAAATAAATAAATGAGTTTTCTTCAAAGTAAATGGAACAAAAATGGGCCTAACGTGTGAAGTAATTTCTGTTAAACTAGCTAGTGATGGCATTAACATTGCGATATATGTGGGATAAATCGATATTCTCTTTGATATGCTGAGCCGATAAATAATAATACATATATACGTAAAAATTAAAATAAAGTTTGTAGTTTAATGTGATAATTTTCTATATTGAATAACTCGATAAACATTTTTGATATGTGATATTTTTTTTCCCCCATATATCATATCGACCTTTTCTCTCGATACACTTCTCTAAAACTAATTGAGCTAACTTTATATTTAATAATAAAGTGCTTACATTGTCAGAGTCCATAATTTATAATTTGTTAAACATTTTGCTATCTTACCAAAGAGGTTATATAAAAATATAGCGAGAATTACTCATCATTTCCTTTAATGCTGCTGAAAATAATATGTTCCCGTTTCTTGCATATTTTTTCTCTTAGAAAATATATATCAATGTTAAATAATAACCATTCGAGGCTTAAAAGTAAACATTTCCAAATGTAAATTACTTGAAAATGTAGCCACAAATAAGCCTAAGCGTATGCCTAATAAAACAATTGCTCATTAACCCAAACACAGTGTGGTTAACACCCAACACATCTCCTTAAGTGATTTCAAACTGTAATTTATTTTTGCAGTTCCCCAAGTTCTCTACAAAAAAATAAATAAAAATAAGAAATGGCACGGAAATTATGAAAAGGAGCCAATTGAAAATGTAAAATTGCTTAACTTGGCACAAAACTCATTTGACATTCAAATGGCAGTTCGTGTAAAAAAGAACGCACTGAATGGTGGGGAAAGGAAAGTGGTTGGCGGTGGAAAGTGGGTGAAGGACGGACGGTGGAAAGATAGCGAGGGCGGGGTGGCGTTTCCACTCGATTTTAGTAAAGTCCCGGAAAAAGTGAATGGCAAACTGCGGCGGGTGGACGTTTCCTTCGCTTTTAGCTAGTTTCTTGCTCGTTCCGTTCTCCACTTTTTATTTTTCTATTTTCCCATTTTTCTTGTTCTTTTTTTTCTATTTTTTTTTGCAAATGTCATGCTTTGATTGGCTGCCAGGGCCATTAGGCGACAGCCCCGCAGCCCCGTTTGACCCCCGAATCACCCGCAAGCCGGGTCAACAATATATTACACGCTTATATGCAAATGAGTTCAATTTCTGACCAACCGAAAAGGCATTATGGCCTGGACTTGACTGGCCAACTGAAGAAAATTGCGAAGTTAGTGAATTATAAAGCGTCCGAAGGCGGCTGCAGGGGCGGAAGTGCCCGGGAAAAATTGAAAAATCTATTCAAAGGGGCAAGGCTGCAAGGGGTCGAAATTGCTGGCCGGCGTTATGGATTTGGGGTGGCTTTCATATGGGAAATGCTTAAATTTGCATGGGAAACCGTAAAGTAAGACCCCTTGGAGACAAGCTGGACTGAACAGACTGGCTCATACCCAGCACTGAGAACTTGAGAACCTGATTAAGGACTTGCATTTATTTTAAAAATAGTTACAGTTCTTCGGGAAATATTCGATAGTAAAATATATAATTTATTTATTACGTTTGATTTTATTTGCAGTGCATGCCTTGGAGAAGAGTGTTTTCTACATTTTTCTTCTTTTAAGCTGTCAAAATTTTGATATATAACATGCAGTGACTGACCTAATGGTCTTTTGTGGGCCTTCTGAGCCCTGTTTAGTTTTAGCTGGCAGTTCCTTGAAAACTGTCTGGAGTCCCCGAAAAGCCCAAGTACTCTCCCTGTCAGAGCTGTCAAGTTTCAGGTGATTGCATTTTCGTTATTTTCCTAAGTGGTGAGTCAAGTTATTTGAAATCGAGTCCAGGTTTGATTGTTCTTAATTTACATATGTATTCCAAATGGACTCAAATTTGGAATATTCTATATTATGTTGAACCCGCGACCACTGTGACTTTTCAGCTGTTTTCAGGACGATTTCCTCCACTCTGTCTCTAGTTCTCAGTTTCAATCAAAGGCAAACTTTCAATTGGCAAACCAAAGCGACTCCATCCGCTCTTCGTACGAATGCTAATCTGTGGTCCATGCCCACCTCTTCTGCCTGGCTCGATTCCTTTGCCAGTTGAAAAGCCGGAGCTCAGCATTAAAAAGTTTACCTACAGGTTTTTTTCCTTCTTATTTTGCCCTCAAATCCTAGATATATATTTCATCTCCTGCCACCACTTTGGACGCTCGCTTTTTGTGCATTTTATCAGCATATCATGCGATTAACTTTTACATAAATGCCTATTAGCTGCCCCCGGTCTCCCTGGCCCCTTTCCATTTCTTTATCCTTGTGGCAAGGCCCTGGCTCATGTGAGTTTCAGATACACTCAGGAAAAAGGCTACTGAGGTAGTAAAGGCATTTCTAGCTTTCTAAGGAAGTTGCAGTAAATATAATATTATCCAGGTATGTAAAGTATTTCAGAGTTTCGAGGATTCGTATGATTCCCGAATTTTCCGCTAGTTAAGACATCGAACTGAAAAGTCTTTTCTCTGTCTGCTGGGGAGAGAGAGAAGGAGTAAGAGAGGACGACGACACACATCCTGGAGATGAAAGAGAGGAAATAGCTTTGGATCTATCTCGATGGGAGACTTTCAAGGCAGCGCGACATCAACGTCAAGAGACTGGCTGCGATAAGGAAGAGCATCTGGAGAGGGGAGGACTCCAAGGAGCAGTCGCTTAGCCCCGTTGACAATTTTATTTGCATACTTCTCGGGCGCAGAGGGTGACGGAACTGGGACTTATGACGCATGACGGATTGATTGCGCCTGCCCTCGAGTGCCTCTCCCGCTCTCTTTCATTTACTTTTCGCCCATTTTCTTCAGTTTTTTGGCACACACAAGCACACACCCGACATGTGCCACTCGAAGTGGCCGGAAATGCCCGCCAGCGTGGCCACAGTCACGAACGATGCACTTGATGCGTTGACTTGGCTTAGCCGCTGACTTTCGGCCAAATGCCTAGCCAAAAATTTCCAATATTCGCCACGGGCTAATCCCGCCGGCCGTTGCAGTCGCACGTAGCGCATGCCCCGCCTCTCTCTCTCTCTCTCCACTCCCCCCCCGCCTGGTATGCAAATAAATTATTTTATTTTTGCCTCAAAGCCGTTAAAATTGGCTCGAACTCGAGCCGAGTCGTGGCAGGACCTGAATGCAGAGGCACTCTCATGCGGCGCTTAAGTGCACACTTAGCCGGACCCACACTGCGTATGACAAATGTTAAAAGCAACAACCAAGCCGGCGGACGAATCGCCATTCACTGGACCACAGAGTCAGCCTTTTTTGGGGGCTGTATTTGTATGTTTTCCTCCTCCCTTTTTTTTTTGCGCGGGTCCAGAGCAACAGGTAACGAATAAAATCGCTAGAGCCCCATAAAAGTTGGCAGAAAATGTACCAAAAAATCGGACACCGATTGGAGGGCACACCATGTGTTTTTTATTTTTGTTTTTTGTTTTTTTCCAGCATTAAGACCAGGGCTGATGCCTCAATTGCATATTTTTATAGCCCCGAACATCGAACAATACAATACAAAATTTCCAAAGTGTATTATCCCATTTATTTTACTCGGCGTGCATGTTTTTTGTGCGACTTTTGCGAACTGGAAAGCCCGCTGCTGGCTGTTGAAAATATTAATTCGGTATATAAATCTGATATAAGTAATCGTCGAGTTTTCCCACTTTTTCAAAACACAGTTTTCAGGGCCACGGCAGGGGCTTTATTTACGATTTCCGACTGAAGTTTGGCGGGCGGGAATAATTGCTGATCTTTGCCAAAGTTGCGTTTTTTGTGCGTTCACATTCCCAGTGATTTAATATTTCCGTGATTAAGCTGGACATTATTCGAATGAATATATGTTTAAATGTATTGGAAACATTTCCCATCGCTTTAAGCATGAAATATAGGCAAAAATTGCGATGCCTAAGCAACTGTCGCTCAAATCAAGTTGCCTAAGTGTTGAGGCAGCTCTCCATCTTTTTCTTTCCTCATCCTGTCATCGCTTTCGTTATCCTGGCAATTGACAACTTAACGATGCCTCCGCTGCTCCTTGAATGGCATGCTCAAAACATTATCACGCACAGCGGGACTAGTCCTTGGATCCTGTCCGCGGCCGTGGAGGGAGCTGCGTAAAAA
The DNA here is from genome assembly GCA_008042475.1 of Drosophila kanapiae. NCBI lineage: Eukaryota > Metazoa > Arthropoda > Insecta > Diptera > Drosophilidae > Drosophila > Drosophila kanapiae. Next base: position 112,894 of record VNJM01001487.1, on the reverse strand, counting down.
AAAGCATAAAAGGCCAGAAGACAAAGGACATGTGATGACTGGCCCAAAATATATGTATATGTGTTTAATAAAAGAATTATGAACTTCAATTACGTGGAAACGGGGGCGGAGCGGAGTCTGAGACGCCGCACCGAGTGCATAAAACGCTGAGCAAATAGCAGCAGGAGCAGCAGCAGCAGACAGGATAACAGGGCCATGTGGGTGGGTGGAGGAGTGTTTGTGTTTGCATAACATAATTCGTTCTGGCAGAGTTGTAAAACCAAAACGAGGACGTGCCAGGCAGCGAGGCAGCGATGATACTGTGTGTCAGTACCAGTTTGTGAGTACTATCCGTCCTTTTGGATTACAAAATAGTAAATACAATTTAGAATTATATTTATAGGGTAACCTTATCTCAAGGAATCTCCTCTATCAGGTAGCTTACCAGGTGACACTTTCCTATATCGTCCAGGGTACTTCCTAGGCCAGTCTTTAGGTACAGGCTACCTAGGAGCTACCCATCTCTGTTATATGGATATGGCTGAGGGTGTGGGGGTGAAATGGGAGTGTGGGGATGAGACGTGCATGTGAATGGCGGCCATAAATCAGCCGACGACAGCCAAGGGCAGCCAGGATCAGAAGCTGGGGGAGGGAGAGTGAGTGTCACACAGCAGAAAGGACTGACGGTTCACCTTTAATTGGCTTGCAGCCACCGAAGGCCTTGGGGCTAGCAACCCAACACCCAGCTGCCAGAACCATCCCCATCCCCTTGCTCATCAGCATAATCGTCGGTGTAATCGTCGTGCAAAAACGCAAAAGCGCTCCTGCAGCCACGACACCTCGCTGGCTGGCTGCCTGCCTGCCTGCCTCGTGGCTAGGAAGGTGCCGCTGGCTAAGAGATCAGGGGATGCCAAAAATGGCACTTAACACTTTGCAAATGTCGCTGCCATTTTGGGGCGGCCATTTTTATTCTCTCTCCGCTCCGCTTCGTTTCGTTTCGTTTCGTTTGGTTCCGTTTCCGTCTGCCTCGTTTCACCTGTATGTGTTTGCTTTGTCACGTTTGCGATTGTGGCACCTGCCCCGCGACAACGCCAAAGTTATGGCTACACCGGAAAAAGTGATTAAATGTGACCTGCTTGGCATTCTCAAGGCAGTGTGGGGGAGTTTATACCTTCGAATTGAGTGTGGCAAGGTCTCAAGTTGCAGGAAGAACGGAATTGAGTAGACAAAGTATCCTTAGAAGTAGTATTAGTATCTTAGTTTCCCCCTTGAAGTGCTCGTTGTTAGCTGGAGATTCTTTCTCTGTACTGCCCGTTTTGAGTCCTTATTTCTGGATTTGTGCTCGCGTTCCCATTTCGCTCTCTGGCTCTGGTTTTTTGTTAGCCTGCCTTTTTCGGTAGATGTTTGAAATATGCTGCCGTCTTTCGAGGCTAATCTGCACACAGTCAGTGCACACACATGTCGCTGTTGCAGGTTGCACGTTGCGCGTTGCACGTTGCACGTTGCACATTGCTGGCAGCAGGGTATTATTGTGGCTGGACGTACGCCAGCTAAGTGTTCCCTGAAGGAGGGAGACTTGTGTCCGTCGGTCGCCTGGGCCTTTTCTCCAGAGGCGAAACTTATCTGGCCAGCGGCACTCGCTGCTGGCTCTTTAATTTGTTGGTTCGGAGGGAGAGCAGCCAGGCAGCCTGGCAGCCTGGCCGCCTGGCAGTTATCGGCATCATCGCACCATCGCATCACCGAAATATTCGCTCCGCCGAGTACAACATGTTATATAAACTGCTTACAGAACGGCAAACATGCTGCTGGGCATATAATATGGGCGTTTATCATTTAATTAATTGCCTTTCGGGGCAATTTTCATTAATTTTCGCCTTTCGCTGTTGTTTGCTCTTGGCTGTGCTTCCTCGCTTTACTTTTTCTCCATCTTTGTTGCACTTTCAGCGAGCGAGCTCTGTGGCAGGATGGCAGGGAGTAGACGCAACAGCTGTAAGCCAACCAGCCTGTGTATGTATTTACTGAAGCTGCACAGCGAAAAAAGTCAGTGTCTCGATGTTATATTTATCTAAGATCAGTCCCACTAGGATTCGGGTGGAGAGAACTAAAAGATAAATATTTATGACAAAACTCTCCACGAAACATCAACAAAAATCTACCTAAAATAATAGTTAAAAGCTTTATTGTTTTAATGGTAAAGTATTAAGCAAACAGGAAGAGGTATCTTTTTTACTCTACGTGTATGTCCCTGCTCGTACACCGTCATATAAATATAGTGTGTTTGTGTGTTATTTTCCGCTCTGCCTTTGTGGGAGTGTGTAGGGGAAGTCGGTTTTCGATCGGCTCCAAATTGCCACTCGTTGTAAAGTGGCAATTAACGCCACATGACGCTGTCAACAAATGGCCGGGCTAGGCAATACCCACACCCAAACACCGTGTGTGTGTGTCTGTTGGGCACTTACAACACTTGTTAAGCGCATTTTTCAATGGCCCCCGCTGGGGTTCATCGAATAGGAGTCGGCTGAGATTTTACTCATTTTTAAATAATTTCTTCAGATACGACATAGACTGGAACAAAAGAAAAAGACAAGAGACTCAAGCAAACAAAAAAAAATGCAGAGGAGGACAATGCTGCAATATCCTTTGCCTCACTCACTTCACTGCCATGCCCACCTGTCATCTTGGCTGCATTTCGGGGCGAAGGTGGAACCTTTGTAATTTTGGACATTAGCCTGTCAGGCAGCTGTCAGGACCTCAGTCATTACAAAGCACTTTTTAAGGGCCACTTGATTCCTAAGAAAGCCGGTTCTGAGAAAGTCAGTTCTTTCTACTTTTTAGGATAAATCTTAGCAAAAGACAATATAAAGAGAACGATGCGTATAGCCACATCTTTCGGGAAAGGAAGTACTTTCTTCCTTTTTTTCGGACATAGTTTAATCCAACCTCTGGCTTTTCCAAAAAATGTGTTGAAAGTCTAAAACGGGACTAAAACTGCAATAGCAACAAAATAGCATGGCGTTACGCATTCTATTAAGCTCTTTGCTAAAAATGTCTCAAATATAATGGATTATAACAAATAGTAAACACAAACTTAGAAATCATAGTATATTTTGTACGATCCTTGAAGTATTTAATTGCTAAACGATATCCCTAGCCATTATCTTCCTCATTTAATCTGCAAACTCTTGACTCACTTTATGCTTAAAATGTTCCTTGTTCACAGGAAGCAGCGAGGGCGCCTCGAAGCGCTTCTTTACGGACTTCCTGCAGGACTTACCGACGCCCGGAACTGGAGGACCAACCTTCGACACGACCATCGGCACCAACATCACCGGTCTCGTCGGCAAGACGGTACGCCTGACCTGCCGCGTCAAGAATTTGGGAAATCGCACGGTGAGTTTTCCCGGGGAGAAATTCGCGGCGCCTGTACTACTTATAATTTTCGAAAGTACTTGACCAAAAAGGAGCGGGAATGAAAAAGTAAAAGTTTCGCAGAGCAAACTTGTCAAAAGGCGTTACGCTCGACAGGACGGCGATTGCCGCTGCCGCTGCTGTTGCTGCTGCTGCTGCTGTTGCTGTTGCAGCTACAGCTGCCGCAGTAAGTAGCAGCCAGCAGCCAGCTGTCGCCTGTCGTTTTCGGCTTGGATTTTAGCACCGCCCCCGCGGGCTGAGTTAAAAGTTGTTAGCCCACTCGCGGCCCCATCCGCCGCGCTTTTCATTATGAAAATGCAGCTGCGATGCGATGCGATGCGATGCAGTTGCAGTTGCAGCTGCCCCTGCTGCCCCTGTTGCTGTTGCAGCTGTTAAACAATTAGCAAATTAAACTATGAACTATAAACTTTGTGCTCGCAGCGAAATCGGCAAACAATGCGAAAACAAAGCGAGAGCAACGAGTATTTCGCGGCGGTCCTACTTACACTGCATATGAGTGACGGTCCCGCCCCCATTCCGTTGGCTCGTCGTCCTGCCAACTTTCCTTGAGCTGAGTGTCGCGCGCGGCCATAAAACTTTCCGAATTTCGTACGCTTTGCTGGCTTATTAGGTGAGTGGCAAGAGTCCTGCCATTTCAAGTTGTCCTGCGCCGCGGTTCCGTTTTCATTTTGGGCCTGACAATGTACATAAATGAATGGCTCGAAGCTGGAACCCTCCTGAAGTCCCGAACCCGCTATGGAGGCGAGTCTCAAGGATCATCGCAAAACAGTCCCAATTAAGTACAGTGCCGTCTCGGTGGCAATTATCGGTCGGCCATTTCCGGCTCTGTTTGTGCTCTCTCTCGCAAAACTATCGGATTACGCAATAAGGGGCTTCCTCGCCAAGACACTGCTTTTGATTTTTCGCCTGGCTGTGGCTTCACGGCGGCAATGGAAACTTTTCCGGCATTGTTTGCCCACTGGCTGGGCAACTCAAAGGATTAACGAGGATTTTTAGACGGGGTTTCTTTGCATTTATGTGTTTTCGTCTCCTTAATTTGTAATTTATATGTTTCAAGCTAGTCGGAAATTTCAGCTGTGTTAACTTTGTTCGCAAACCAAACATAAAATGATGAGGAAGGCACAAAAAAATAAATTAAAAAACTAATTAACTAAATTAACTAATTAAACTATACTCGTTCTCCCTTCGAATATGAATTGCTACTTCTTAATTTAGTTTTGTGAGTTTTTGGATACCAAAACTAGTGCTAAAAGAAGACTTAAAATACTAATTGATTATAGTTCAGTTAAGTTGAGGCACTATTAGATTTGATCAGGAAGAGAATCCACGACCTGAGTACGAATACTTTCCGAACAAAAGTCCGTAATTATTCAAAAGGAATATGGAACCCATTCCCTGCCTGCATTAACTTCAATTAATTTGCTAATTACTTGGCTTTATCTGGTTCTACCAATCGTTACCGCTGCCTGACCTGCAGATTTCACGAATTCTGCGGAGACTTTTGGTTTTCTGGCCCCAAATATGGATACATATATGTAGGTACATATTGTGGGCTTCTCTCCGAATTCCCAACGTGATATATGCATTCGCCCTGCGGTCTATTCTCGATGTACTGAGTGCGAAGTGTCTTGGTCATCGAAGCTGATGAGCTGGCTAAATGCTGTGTAATTAATCACAGGCCAACCAGCTTGCCATTTATTACTTCCGCTCCCGTTGCCGTGCCCCAAGCCGACCCCTGAATATCGGTTGATTTCCTCCCAGACGCCTTATTACTCACAAGATGTTAGTTCATGAATTATATCGGCACACAGCAGCCGCAGACCGGAGGAGGGGCTGGAACTACTCCCAGGGTGTGGTGGCAAAATGGGGTGTGCAGCCTGCACATGTCGCTTCATTTTCCATGCAATTTAACAATTTGCGAGCTATTTTTTAATGCAAATAAAGGTCACCACTTGCTGTCTGTAGTGGAGTTTAATTGTCATAACATAGGAGATTTTTAAGGCATTACAAATTCAATAAAAAGCAATTTGCTAAGGTATTTATATAAGTTTTAGTTAAATATGGAATAAATTTTGCACCAGAAACACCAGGATCTTAGTAATTTCAGTACTTTTTTAATTAATAAATAATTATTCTAAAAATTAATATACTGATATCAATAAAAGCAAATTCTTACTCAAAGCTTATTTATAAAGCAAAAAGATGTAACTAGGAATGTATCGAGAGGAAATGTTCGATATGAAATATCGATAAGTATATATCGTTAAACAACTTATCGAAAATACTTCAACTTTTAATATATTCAAATTGCAAATATAGCGTTAAAATACAGATATTAGTATAAAATATCAAAAAAATGTTATTTAATTTAATTTCATTTCATTTTCCGATGTATCAAACAGAGAGTAGATTAATCGCACATATATCGAAACGTTAAGGTATTGATTTTTGTATCAACTTTCACGGCAAAAAACGTTAAATATATCGATATATCATTGTTGCAACAATGTGGATGGCATATAATCCAACGTTGTTACAACCTTAATTTCCGAGCAAAAGGCATTACAATAATTGTTTAGTTTAAGGAAAAAAGTCATTTTAAGACAATTCCTAGCATTTTCAACATTTGCATCGCATTCCTTAGCCCCGAAATCAAAATTTCCCCTTTTCCCCGAATTAATCGCCATTTGGTGAGCGTGAAATGTTTATCAACAAAAGCTCTTCTACTTAACCTTCGGTTAGTGTTAGCGATGGCTTCTGGCTTTGCGTTTTTGGGCGACTAAAGGATGTCATTTGCGGTGTTAGAGGGCCAGCGACCGCAAGTCAAGGCTCCTGCGGCACCGCAGAATGCAAATGGATGCTGGGACGGATTGGAAATGGATGCGGGATGAGTGTGTGCGAGTTCCCCCTGCATATGTGTACTTCATTAGTGTGTAATTGTGTGTGTGTGTGTGTGTGTGTGTGTGTGGGGGTGTGCATCGGGAAGGGCATGCAATTGCGCAGCAATTGAATTGTCAATGCCCTGAGTAACGACCGCAGCCACAGAAGGAACGGCGAGCCAACGGGATAACTGTGGCAGCTACACTATAGTACAGTGATCGAAAAATCAAGGGTTGGTTTCTTGAAAAAATATCCAACCTTTAAGTAAGCTAGGATAAATAAATTATTACAAACTAATACATCAATTAATTGTATTAGCTTCCTCATCCCAGCCATAGCCCACCCTACTATAAACAATATAAAAGTGATGCTTTAATTGCAAACATTAGACATTAAGTCTAAGATATTAAGACAAACCACTTTAATAAAGAAACCAAAGTTAACTTCATTTTAACTTAAAAGAAATAACTTATATGAGATGCAAATAGATAGATGAAGAGTTAAAAAGAAATGTATATAGTTACATTAAACATACAATTATATCCTAACAAACTTCGCCTTACTAGCGAAAGGTAGCAATAAATATATTTCAATTTATCTAGGCAGGAAGTAACAATTTATCAAACACCTAACAATTTACCAAAAGACTCATTGTTGCTCCATGTAAGCGTTAACTATAGATTAGCATTATATGAATAAATAAATATAAACACTCCTTAAGTAAATTACATTTAAAATATAGTAAGTGAACTTTAGCAACTCGTTTCTTGCAGTTTAGTTTATTGTTGGGAGCCAGGGAGAGGCAGAGGTCCCCGGTTCAAAGGGCAAATAAGAAGCGACCTCTGGTCAGCTGCAATTGAAATTGTTGCGGTTGATTTTACAAGTAAATTGTCACTGCCAGGCCCCCCCGGAGGACCTCTGCCTTTGCCTTCAACCGAATCCCGAATCGATCCTTTGGTCCCGCAACAATTGGAAATGCAATTGAGCGAGCCAGGTTCGACTTCATCATCTGCCGCCTTTCCTGGGGTTCCGTCGTCCTTTTCTGTATTTTTTTATTTTTAGCACATCCAATCCTTGGCCTATTGTTTTGCGAACGGCAACCGCAGAGGGTCGATCACTTGCCCCCCTTTTGGAGGTCCCTTCCTGTCCGTCAGGTGTGTGTGTGTGAAGCTGCAGGAGAAATTTCTGAATTTTTGGCGCAATTGTTAAATGCACTGAGAAGTACATTTGAAATGATATTTTGATATCAATTCTCTCAAAAAATGTCTGTTAAAAGTCAAATTATCTTTTTTAATCAAAGATTGCGAAGGTAAAAGCGGCCAAGCCTTTCTTTAAATTAAATTCCTATTGAGATTCGTACCTATTGTTGTTCAGTCAGTTTTCTTGTTTGGTTTTTGTTAATATGCGCTTGGAATAAATATACATAAAATATTAAGAAATCGAACTTTTTGTCGGTGCACTACCGGCGGCCATGTGCGAAAGCCTTTTCGCCATTTTCCTTCTCTATTCGCTTTTCCGGCGAAAGTCAAAGCTCTTCTCCACGCACAGAAAAACATTTTTAAATTGTGTGTGTCTGCGTGTGTGAGTCTGTTTTCTTTTTGTGTATGCGTGGGTAAGTGCCACGCCCACACACTTTTCGCCTTTGACTGTCTGTTTGTTTGCTTGCTTAACGGCAAAGGCAAAGACAGGGGGGGTGGCAGAGACATCCCTTTCACAGGACCAAAGGCAGCTCGGGAAGAGGCGGAATAAGAAGCGAAAAAGTTTCAGCTCTCAGTCCCGAAAAAAAGTTAAAGAATGTCAACCGAATTACCCCCCAAAATCTGTTTGTGCGCTTTCCGCTCTTCCTTTTTTATTTTATTTTTTTTTTTGCTCTTTTCGCGAAGTCGTACTGCATTCATTAAATTAGTTTTAATATTCAGCGACGCATTAAAAAATCACTTTCTCCGAGGAAGTTGCAAGGCGGAGACTTGGCGGAAAACGCCTTAAACGAAACGATTGCCACGCCCCGGCAATCTGAAATTAAAATAAATAACACAGAAAGACAAGGACAGGGCTTTCTTATATATCAGTATATACGCATTATAAAATATGTAATATACATTTATCGATTAAAAGAAATCTACAAGAATTGTCCCATTTTGCTTTCATGTGTCATAAGTTCAAGCCAGTGCCAGTTCCCTTCGAGTAACACAGAAATTCGTTATTTTTCCGCTCTTTTTTTTGGGTGGGGAAGGGGGTGCGATGAAGACGGATGTGGGCGTGGCACCATGCTGGCTGAAAGCAAATCAATCAAAGAAATGTTTAATATTTTTCGCTATACGCTTCACAGGACGCGCTGATATCAAATCCGACCGAAGACAAGCGAAAAAATGAAAGTCAAAAAGCCGACCGACCGAACGACTGTCATGGCAGCCGGAAAAACGCTGGCAAACAGCAACAATTGTCTGTGTGTCAGCTGTCAATTTTCCAGAGACGACTTAGGTGGCAGGGCAACGGGGCGCGGGGGAGAGGAAGCGCGGTGTGCCAATTTTTTTCTTATTATTTTTTTTTTTCGGAGGCACAAAGGAAAACCGGCTAATGATCTCAAGTGTGCTTACCCTATCATCCCATCGTGAGTTCCTGAGACAACTCGCGCTTTACACGGAAAGAAAAGTGTGGCAGGAAGTGGTGCAATTTCCGGCGACATTAATACGAAGAAGAAAATCAAATTTGGCAATTACCGAGCACCTTTTTTTGAGCTGCAACTGAGTAATATACTTCCCCGAGAACTTTCCTACTAAATACCTTGATATTATCCCAGTGCTTTAGCGGCAAAACAATTATTATAAAAATCGAAAATCAACATTTCACGGCTCTGTCAATTAGGGCGGCCGAGGAGGAGGCGTGTCGCCAGGTGACACATACATAAGCATGTATGCGTGCTCGCTGGCTCGGTGGCAACACTCCGGCCATCGTTTATCTTCGTCAAGAGCTTTGATTTACGTGCCCGGTGATTGCTCCGCCGTATGTCTATATAGGGGTACATATACCCTTATCCCTTGGCCCCGAGTATCCCGAGTTCCGAATTCCGCTAATGTGCCGTGTCAAAGGTCGAGGGCGCGGCCAGCGTGGCATTTAAATAAGACCTCCATGCCACTTAAAATAAGAATAAAATAAAAGAAATTGCGTTACGTGCCGGGAACCGGGATCCAGGAGCCAGAAGCCAGGAGCCAGGAGCCAGGCTCCAGGATCCGGGACACGTGGCCGAGCGGCGGGGCGGTGAGGAAAGATTTATCAGAGGGGCAGCCATCCCTGCTTATTATTATTTCATGCCGCCTATTGTTGTTGCCGGGGCAATTTTATTCAATTTCGCTTACGAATTTTCAACGCCTCCGGCAATCGAAGCCGAAAAACCAGGCGCCGCCACGAAAAGGGGAGAAAGGAACGAGCGACCAGGACGGGGATGGGGACAACGATAACAGCCACCTGGCGGCAAGGACATCCGCCCATCTAATAACCACCGCCCACCGTTTAGCTCGTTAGGATCGGACACTTGCGGTTTATGAAAAGCTGTTGCCTTCGTCGCTTCGTCCTGGAACGTGTCCTGCGAGTGTCATTAGCGGAACAACAGTGGAAAATCAAACAATTCTGGTTAACCATAACTCCTCGGCGCGCTCCATTGATGGCCTCCTTATGCTAATTTCCGTGAAATTTCGGTGCCCCAACCATACGCCCCCTTCGCCGCGTTTTTATATGGGCCACGGGCCAAAGACAATATAAAATATGACCGATGAGTCGTATGAGTAATATTCTGCGTGTCTGCATGAAAAATTCATGCGACTTGCAATCGCTCAACTCCATATAGCCATGTTCGTTTCCATTTCCATCTGCCAGGCAATGGAAAAGCGTTTTTGCAACAGAATGATAAATTATTCAAAATGGAAAACGTTGCGTATGAGTGATTTAAAGCAAATACAAATACTATATATTCGCCCGCACACGCCGGCACATCCTCGCATCGCAAAATGCGTTGCCATATGTGGATATGAGCGAGCTACCTGCCCAGGTACACACTCGACTCCTTCGAGGGCTATTTCGATCTGCTGCTACTGCTGCTCCTGCCTTCACTTTGCATATTTGTTGGCTTTCAACACACCATATCCCCGCCCAACTTGCTTACTTTTTATTAGCATACTTGGCTTCTCCGAATCAAAATATATACCGGAAAGGGGGCCAGGCTCCACTGGAATGAGGGTCAAGGATGCGGATATGGTCTGTCCAAATAGATGTTCGAATGGAATATAAGGTGTGCCCACTCTCAATAGAATATCTACATATCTAGTTCTGTAATTGAAATACTATTTGAACAGTTTAAACTACCAAGGTACTTAGGTATCTTCAAACCTCTCGTTGGTTTGCAAATAAATATCTAGAGAGTGGTACCGCACCTTTTTAAGAGTGTGTTAATTCAGCATTTACACCAAATAATTTCCATGCTCAAAAAGCAAAATGTATTCCCTGACAGAGCTATCGACTACCGAGGCCGGGCATTTATCGATGTCATGCCGCCTATTGAGTTAAGGCCCGCAATCAATCATCCTTAAACACATCGCTCGACACATCGAGTGCCGAGTGCCGAGCATCTTGCCAATCAGGCTCAGACTCAGGCTCGGTCCCAGCCCTGCCAATTTCCTTACGTGCTCCGTTCGGCTCGCCGCTTTTCCGCTCCTCTTCACTGCCCCGAATGCAGTCGAGCATCTTATTTATTGCTTTATTAAACAGAAAACAAAAAAAAAAGAGAAACCGTAAACAGTAAGCAGCGGCAACAATGGCGGCCGGAAACCGAAGCATAAGCCCCAAAACAAACAATGTTTGTTTTTGCCCGGGAAAACTCTCTCTCTCCCTTCCGCTGCAAGTTTTTACGCCTTCAATCACGATGCTGCTGGCATGTTACTAGTTTCCCGACGGATGAAAAACCCTTTTCTAATTTACTTACACTTGAGAAGTTCGGGAACGAGGACCAATGTTGGTCTGGAACTTCTGCTTCATTAGTGAGCAGAGAACCGGCAGAGAGACAAAGGAAAGGCCTTGGGCAAGGCGGGAAGGACAACCCTTTTGGGCAAACAAAACTTAGCGGGTCCAAAGATGGTTCCAAGTGTGCGAAAATGTCTTCATTCCCTATCTAATAAAGAATCACCTTCTTCTTATGCTGGGCAACAATAATCGTTGGGAAATATTTAATATATCCTTTTGTAGGGATTTCTTATAATTATAATTTAAATACTTTTGTCAAAATCAGACCTAGTTACTTGTTTTACAAAATTCTACTAAAAATTATAATACCCCAAAGCGGCTATAAGCAGCGAAAGTCAGGCGAAACGAAGTGGAATGTCAACGGCAACTGCTCACGACAAGTGGGAAAGGAAAGAAAGGTCGAAAGGAGCTGGCTCGCAATTATAATGCCGGGCCAGGACTGCCAGCGACTGTCAGTCCGAATGGCATAAATCATAAATTACACGACGAGCTTGTCAGCGACACTCGTCTTTACACATACACACACGTGACTCCTTAACTTGGCCAAGTCAAAGGCATTGTTTTTGTAAAACATTTACACCGCGCAAAAAAAAAAACTGTACAAGCACAAATTGCGGCCGCTTTGCGCTGGGAACCAAAAAACCCAAACAAGCCGCAAGGATACCACCAAAAACGCGCTGGGAAAAAGGAAAGAAAATTCCCGGAAAAAAAGAAAAAAGCTTGAACGGCGGCGGCAGCAAATGAAAACTGTCATAAAAGTTGAGGGGACAGCGTCGGGGGCATTTGTTGCATTCGGGTGAGGCGAGGGAGCAGGTGGAGGCCACTCCGTGCAGGTGATTTCCGGCTATCGCCGGCGGCAACTTGGCTGTCAGCTCAGACATCGTTTTTGTGCAAACTTTGTCAACGTCGCTCCGCAGTAAGCTTCGCTTTAGAATCTCTTGCAGCCCCTTGTCCTTCGATTGCCATCCTTAATGCGCGGCTAATCTTGGCCAGTCGAGAGTGCTTCACAGGACTTGGGAGCTGGTCCTGGGAACTGGGCCTGGGAGATGGGTCCTTGGTGAGCGTTAAGCGAAGCACGTACGCCCACCCACACTCTGCGCGGAACAAGGTCGCCGGTTCTGCGTGGTCCTGCCTCCTTGTCATTCCCGGCATCCTTAGACCCTACATCAGCCCACCGCACTCGGAAAAAAGCAGGCGCTCTCAGTTAGTTTATACGTATCTTTATACTCGTATCTAATATCAGTTTTCAGTAATGAATGCCTTTGGCAGTTGGGATTTAATTTCAAAAATTCCACTGCTATTTAAGTATTCTAAGAAATATTTACTTTATAAGAATAACAAGTAAAAAACACATAACCTAATGATATAAGAATAACTTGCAGTTCTAGTACGGGTCTTTACACGATACTAACTCTTACTATAACCAATTTCCGCTGTGTACAATTCACGGTACTTTCACTTGATAGGCTTCACGTGGAACGCATCCACGTCCACTCCGGCGTTCGTGTCCGTGTCCCTGTCCTTGTCCATGTCCTTTTGCCGCTGTCCTTTTCTTGTTGCGACAATTGTTTCCGCAAGCAGTTCGGCATCCCGGGCCATGCAAGCAGTGCGAGAGCTCTCGGCGGCAACAAAGTAAAAACTGTGGAAAAATTTGCTCTTAACGAAGCGTTCAAGTGGAATAAGTGGAACAAATGCGAATTTGAGCCCACGGAGGACTCCCAGTCGTCGACTCCGACTCGATATAATCAGCATCATTGTCGTAGGCAGAACAATAGGTGCGCCCCGAGCCTAGGCTGTACTGTGAGAAATAAAACATGATAGGAATTTCTACTACTTCTGTAATTATTCTTCATCTGATAAACTGATAAACCAATCCGATAATGCTTTACTATTATGAAATTAAATATGTTTTAATTTCATTATTTGTCTCCATCTGGTAATCCTTTTTCTAAGTGTGTCTTTTCCACGTTGAGACTGTCAACTCAATGGGAAAAAAAAATTTCCTGCTGTCTTAAGCCCTCCTGGTGATATCTATTGATGTTTTCTCAAAAGTTGATTGTAAAATAATTGAACAACAGACCAGAGGCACAGCAGCACATGAGCCTTAGGCCCTGGGCGGGTGATGAGTTAACTGAAGAGCCAGGCAAGGGCGCTCAACAGAGTTTGTTGCAATTGTTACTTGAAAGTACTGGCGGAACTTGACCTAAATTGTAAGCATTTTTGCCAATATATATATGCAGAATATATAAACTTGCAGAATATATACTCTATATATAAAGTCAATATATAAATCGGACTTATAAAGTTGCGATAAATATGAGAACGCAATAAATCGATATTTTCAAAATCAAAGACAAATAAACGAAATACCATAAAATCGATATCGATATCTTAACGTTAAATGCAGTATTTTTTTATTTTAAAATTAGATATGGCGAAGTTTACGATATTTTGTATATGATATTAAGCTTAATATTTATGTCGATATATTATAGCGAAGATTGTCCTCAATAGACATCCCTAATTTGATATATGTATATGTATATATGAATTGAGTAAGGCTGTACATTATCTGTACAGTTCTATACTAAACAGTTCAGTACCTAAATTGATTTGAATAACAATTGCAGAGTGAAAGGTTTCATAGGCATAAAATAAATTTAGTATTCTAATTTGCTAATTTTTATAATCAAAACAATTTCCTAAAACAAACAATTACACAAATTGTATAGACATTTTTGCTCTTTTCCATTCGTAACATATTTAAATTATGAGAGAGGAGAATCAATTAAAACAAATTATCTGCGCAGTGAATGGAGCCTAATAGGAACCTGTCAGTAAAAATTAAATTTTTATAATTATAATAGTTGAAGAGAATAGTATAAGCTTCATAAATATACTTTGTTGACCTCTTCCTTAAAATATTTGTTTTAGTAGTGACCAAATATGTTGGTAATTTTTTTACAAGACTCGAAGTTAGTCACCTGTTTCAGGTATTATAATAAACATAACTAAAAATTATATCAATAATTAAGTACGCTTTATTTTCTCTTTTTTTTTGTGAAGGGAGTTGAGGAGAACACCTCCAGAAAAGACAAAGCAAAGCTTTGCCTCCGACCCTCGTCGAACCACCCTGACCAACGAGTTACGAGGTCCCTCAAGGCCATTGTTTGACAAGGCCACTCGCTGGTCCTCCGTCGCTTTTAAGGCTGCAAGAGGAGGGATGGCCGTAAACTAATGAGTGAACGTGTTCAAGCAAATTGGCCCTAACGGCATTTATCCCGACCCATAAACCCAGGGCCTAATCAAACCCAACCCGACCAGTGACGCCCGTCTTTATCCCCGTTCCCGTTCCCATTCCCATTCCCGTTCCCGTCCCGGCCGACATTTATTGACCAAATTAAAAGATGCATAACAAAGGCTTTGTCATGGTGCCGGGCTGCTGGTGGTGCTGTCTTAAAACTTGGCCGGGCATAAATCATAAAAAGCGGGGGAGGAAGCAGGACATTTACTAACTAAAAGCGACATCGTCAACTAACAAACAGTAATGAAAACTTTTAACAGAGTCGACAGGAAAGAAGGAAAAAAGAGGAGAGAAACGGGAAGCGAAAAAGGAGAAGGGAACACTGGTCGCCAGGCCCAGGCAGGCAGGAGTCGGGGCGAGAAAATTCAAAATAAATTAAAAGCAATAATGTCATTGAGGCACACTGGGTTTGATTGGCACGCCGCTGCTGCGGGGGGCGGACTGTCCTTAAAAAGTTTTAATCTTAAATCAACCAAACAACGACAAATGTTCACAAGCCATTTCTTGTGCTTAGCAAATATTTACCCAATAAATTCCATCAAAACTAACAATTGGTTTACTTTTTGGCTTAAATGGAGGCTGCCGACGGCGTGGCTAACTTTCAACTGCTGCGGTGACACGAGGTTTACACTTGGGGAAAAAGCAAACCAAAAAGAAAAGCCCTGGCCAGCAGAAATTTAAAAGAATATATCTTTGTTTAGAATTCTCCAAGTCTTCAGTATACGGGGGGATGTCCTTCCGAATTCCGCACACAATTTTATCCACCACATGTTGAAGCCAAGTCAGACTGGGAAGTGCCGAAAGTGGCTTTTTGACCAGTTCCTTCTTCTCCGCTATCGCTATTTTTGTCATGGCATAAAACAAAGCGTTGCGAGTCTGACTTTAAATAAATAAATATGCATAAGGAAAAACGCAGACAGGGAAGGCCAAGACCCGAGACAACTTTCCCGGGAATGTTGCGGCAAAAATATGGCAAAGAAGAGAACTGCCAATGTCTGATAAGCTGTAAACTATGATAAATTAAGACTTCAGTCTGTACTCCTTAGAACTTCGATTTGACTTATTAAGAAAATATTATTTGCGTGGCAGCTTGCGAGGCTCCAAAGGGAATCCAAAATAGTTCTCGTATGTATCTTAAATATCAATACAAAGTCACTGTTAGGAAATGGGTAATATTTCTGCAGAAGCAAGTTCTTCAATTGATTGACGATTGAATTAAAGTCGAGATAATTTGCAGTTTTGTTTGCCAACTGCAACTCGGCGAAAGTTTGTGCAACTTTCAGTCCCAGTTCTGCATTTCCCAACCTTGCTCGAAATAAACGAAAATTGTGGGCTACTAAGGGAAACTCCGGGAAAAACAAGAAGGAGATACCAATAATAGCGGGGCGAAAATCGCATTACAAGGAAAACTAAGGCGCAGTCCGTCTTCTTCTCGTCCTTGTTCCGAGTTTCTTCTTCGGAGCATCGTCAAAGTCGCCGTAACTTGACTGTATTGTGGCGAAGGAATTTCTGGTTTCTCAGTTTTCATAGCGTACCACGGGGTATGATCGATGGGGAAGATGCTGTCAATAATAAAGAACCCTTGGAATATATATTCCAACTATTTAGGTTTAGATAATTCCCCATACATTGACACTTACAATATGAACTTGGTCTTTACTTGACTAAACCCCAAACCTATTTGAAGATACATATCAAATTAGTGATAATAAGTTGTCCTTGTAGTTTCCTATTGCCTTATTGCCCTTTAAGGGTATCTCAGTCATCGGTTTTCCCAGACTAACCTTACCTTTTTGGAGTTCTTGTGGCACACATATCACCAGGCAACAGGATCCTGCCCTTCTGACGATTGCCTGGCTGGCGGTAGGGGGTCCTTGGGAGAGAAGATAAGAGGCAGGGGCTGGGGTTAGGGGAATTCTTCAGTCGAATCGGGACTGCGGCATGTGCTTCATGTGTCCCCAAAGACGCGCTGACAAGTTTTTTCCACGACGCTTCTCTCGTTCCTTGTTTTTCTTTGCTCCGACGACACTTTGTTACCCCCGGATGAGTTTTTTTCCTCTTTTTTTTTTTGTTGTGTTGCGGGGTGTTCTTGGGAGCGCGTTCTAGGATTTTTTTTTTGGGGCGCTGCGAAGCTTAAAGTTTGCGCTGCGTGAAATTTTTAAGTTGGTTTATATTGCACCGTGCTGGGCGATAGAAACGAGCGCAAATTATGAGATGTCCTTGCTTTTGAATATGTAAGGAGCTGCCGCTTTTCAGTCGCATACCCTCGTTTTCCCGCAGTTCCCCCCGCCACGTTTTCCCTGCTGTTTGCCGAGTTGTTTGCCAAGTTTATTGTTGCCTTTGTTGGTGCACGTGAGAGGTTGCTGATTGGGACTACCTGGCGATAACTGGCAACTGAGTGGGAGTCCGACTGCAGCCGAAATGAAGTGCCAATCAGGGCCCCCAACGGGGACGAGCTGGCTGGGTCGACCCCAATCCTTCGCCTGACAAGCGAACAAGGATTTTTTCCCCAGCTCACGAGTAGCTCCGGGAAGTCGGTGCTGAGGCTCGTATTAAGATTTTTCGTGACTTAAACAATCTAAGCGGGGCTAGCTCTGGTAATGGCCAAACTAAGAGAATATTATACATTTTTAAAGGAACTTTAAGTGTAAGGACTTGTCTTTAAACTGGTTATCCTTGATAATTGAAAATAACATACTCTTAAATTAGCCAGAAATATCGAGATAAGTCTTATATTGTTCGTTGAAAACAAAGTAAGGTTTAAATTTCTAATACGTTTAAAAGAAATATATTTTGTTGTTCAACTTTAATCACCTTTAAGGTCCTTTCGCGTCTCCTCTGTCCGCTGTTTGGCAGCGCAACCCCACTATAGGACACCTCCCTGGTCGGTGGCCAGGAATTTGCGCAAAATAAATTGAGTCCTGAGCTAGGCCAGATAGTGCAAATAATAATCACATTAAATTAGAAAATTCTGCACTCATAATTTCTGCTCATTTCGCATCCTGCCGTTCGCCTGCCAGCGGCCACGCCCCGCGCCCCACGCCCCACGCCCCCTTTTTTGGCACACAAAAAGTGCGGAAGGGAGCCCTGGATCCGGATGCCAAAAGAGCCAGAGGCATATTTGCAATAGCTGAAAACGGCAACTGTTTTTCCGCCTCGCTCGGCCAAAGGGGCGTGATTCGGGGTGGTACTTGGAAGCAGCCCTGGGCTGGGGGTCACTTCACCGTGCACTGTGGGATGTCTACTTCGATCACTCAAAAAAGCAAAAAAAGAAGAAAAAAAAACGCAAAAGAGGAGAGAATAAATTTTGCAAGGTAAAGGCTCCGCTGTTCGCCTTGCTCCCCCGATTCATCGCAATGTATTTTTAATTATAAAACGAATTTCAAATTAATGAAACAGCTGTAATGCCGGGTATTCCTTACTCTCTGAGGCAGCTGCCGAACGAAATCTGGAATTGAAATATTATGGCCCCAGACTTGAGCTCATCCCCATGCCAGGCCATTGCATTCATTTTTCCCGCAATCGAGGCGAGCGGAGGAAATCATTTTTGGAGCATCATAAATTGCATCGCTTTCGGGCGGGACGGGATGGGTTTTGGGATGCGATGGAGCTCTCGAACGCATCCGACTGAAATCAAAATGCAATCAAATTTATGCATAACAATATTTGGCGAGCTCAAGGACTGCCGGCATTGTTTCGATTGTGTGCGAGTGTTTCGCAAATTACACTCTGAGTCAGCTTTGGATAGCACATCAAGTGCCGTTTGAGGTGGGATTCGTGTGCCTCCACGCACACACATGACTTGGGTCTCTCGTAGCCATGGTTAATGCAATTTATTGCTGCTTTCGGCTTCAGGAAACTATGCTATTTATGTAGCTTTGCCCATCGTAAAAATGTCTGTTATTGGCTTTAATATATTTTTGACATGAACTTCATTCCGTTTCCTGACTTGCCTATGGCTTCAATTCCTTTGAATTCCCTGATTGCCTTCGAAATAATAATTGCCATTCAGTTTTTATACTTTTTAAAATTTAATTCGATTTAAGCCGAGTTGAAAGCGACTTTAAAAACGTGAATAGCCTGCATCGAAATCGGCTTATTACGGCCTTTCGACGGTGTGGGGGTTCATTAGGTGGGCTCTGGCCTGTTATTTAATTTATATTGTCGAAAATTTATCTTGGCTCTGCGATGATATGGGCCAAGGATATCCATATCCCCCGGATCCTTACACATTTCCTTGCCAAATGATTTGGCCGGCCGCCAACATCATCTACAGGACTAACAAGAAACATACGAGAAATGCGCAATTTGAAATTGCACAAAACACAGAAAGGGATTCCATACACAGCCCCCTGTTCTCAGGGGTTCCCCTTCTCCAAAAAGAAAAAAATTACCAGCACAATGCAAAATGCGCAATCCTCCTCCCATTCGCCTCTTTATGGCGTTTGGCATCCGCCGCATAAAATCAAAATTAATTTGCTAATAATGTTGTCGTAATTATCTAATTGCCTTCACATAGAACGTGGAGAGTGCAAAGAGTTTTCCCCAGGCCTTTCCACTCACGACACTCGATTATGGGTTGCAAATTATACAACAAATTCATGAACAGCGAAAAAACCACACAAAATAATTACAGACTGCGCGTAATGACTAAACCAAACACACATTTCAGCTGCTAACGAGCCACGCACCGGAGTATCAATACCCTAACACTTATGGCCAAAATGTTGGTCAATATCAAATGGCTTCGGCCCAATTAACGTTCAATTTGAAATGTAATTTTAGGAGGGCAATGCCACTTCTATGTGAGCTCCTGACGAATACAATTCGCGCGCCGAAAAAAGTACAAATGTTTACCAAAATCTGCCAGACTTATAATAATAGCATATAGAGTTGAATTCCCCCCCAAAATTGGCGTAACATTGGGTAAACAATTCGACACATGTTGTGGGGCGTCAGGAGCTAATTATATAATATTATAAATCAAAGTAAATTGAGTTAATAAAAGTTACAAGCTTGTAGCGTAGTTTTGGGCACCTTGCTTTCTCTTGGACGTTGGTGCACTACGGTCAGTACACTTAAGTGGCCCTTGCGACACCAAGCACGTGCTTGTTAGGGTTAGGTATTAGTAGGCGCGATTGGAGAAAGTATAGGCTGAGTTTGCGAGGAAATAAACTACTGGTGTGCTGCCTGAATGCATACTCAGTGGGTTAAGATTCAAGATTTTAGGCTATCTACGTTCGAGGTTATAGAGTACATTATTTTTATTGGTATATTTTGTAAATTAATGTTAAAGACTTCCTGTAGACGTCATAATTAGCATTATAATTGAAAGTCTATAATTTTTCAAGTAAAGTTCTGTTAAATTAATATATATACATATCAGTAGGGTTTTAGATTAAGCTGCACTTGGGTGGCAGATAACTAATCAAATAATAAAATATTTTACTTTAAAAAAATAAAGGGTTTTTAAACCATACTGCCTTAAAGTATGTAACGACATTTTTTAAGTACAAAATTTGTTTTTTTTTTATATTATTTTTAAAGGTATACGGGGACATCTGAAGTCTTCTTTATCACCTTGGTTTCTGTACATTCAGCCCGGTTGGGCGCGCCTGCTAACCTTTTATAGGTGTAGCGTTTTCAGAATTAACAATATTGTAAAACAAATAACAATACAATAACAAAATCAATACAATCCGAAATCTTCGGATTTTTTCCCAGTGTTCCTGAGCAGGAAATATGAAAATGCGCTGTGGAAAAGGACGATTAGTAGCGGGAGGGGCGTCTGCTGGCAACGCTCCATTTGCCAATCATCCGAAATGTTCGATTCCAATTTGCATTTAAACATGCAAAAGCCAGGCCAGATGGAAAAGTCCCGGTCCCGGTCCCGAGCTGTCCGCATATGAGGGCAGTGGCGCACAGTCAACACAATCCAGAGACCAGAGTCCGGAGTCGGAATCCGGAATACTGAATCCGAAATCCCAAATCCTGAATGGCAGCCCGCACACGCATTGTTTCGCGCCATTGCCGCAGACCACCGCCGATGTCAACGTGCCGAAACCCCGAAATTCTTTTTCCTGGCCCCAAATACGATGCGTTTGTTGATTTGTCACAGGCGCCCGCCCTCATTCCAATTTCGAGCCACGCCCTCGGCCAGCGTATTAAGCGCCTCGTAATTATAGCCAACAGTTAAGAGCCATGGCCAACAGAGTGGCGCACGGCTATGGAGGGGCTTGGCTCAAAGATCGTGCCATTGCGGGAAAGAGGAGCAGCAGGGACGCACTTAAAAGGCAGAAAGTTACCATAGGCTTAGTCGCAGTCAGGCACAGGGAAAAACTGGCTTTCACTAGCCAGAGAAGGATTGGGAAATTAGGAATTGAAATTAATATATGTAAAATAAATATAAATTAAAGCATTGTTAGGTTAAAAGGTAACATAGGTAGAGTTTTAGAAGTATGTCCTTTTTTTTAAGATATATTTCTCTTCCATTATTTACATTTCCCTCTAAGAACTCCATTCTTAATTTAAGACCCGCAATAACTTATTTAAAAGTGGCTTATTATTTGATACTGTAACTTTCGCTCAGTGCCCGCCACATTCGATTTCAATTTGGCATTTAAATTGTGTATTGTCGGCAGACAGTCTCCGACTGTAATTGCCTCTGTCCGTGCGAGTGCGTGGCGGGGCTGCGAGGGGGAAACAAGGATATGCTGGGCGTCCCGTAATCGAGCCACACAGGCCGGGTATCGGCCACCCACACACACACATACACAGCCCACACACACACACAGATGAGGCAAATCGATGAGTAAACGCGCAATTAGGAAGCCCAAAAGTCAGTGGGGGCTTTCGCATTTGGGGCTTCTCACCTAACGCAGGACCACAACTAAGTGCCTCTATCTCTCTCTCTCTCCGCAGGTGTCTTGGGTGCGACACAGGGACATTCACCTGCTGACAGTGGGGCGCTACACCTACACCTCTGACCAGCGCTTTGAGGCCATGCACTCACCCCATGCCGAGGACTGGACTTTACGGATCCGTTATGCCCAGCGCAAGGACTCTGGGATCTATGAGTGCCAGATATCGACCACGCCCCCGATCGGTCACTCCGTCTATCTCAACATTGTCGGTGAGTATGCTCAGGATCGCCTGGGAGCTCAGCATATTTAATTGAGCAAATTTACATTCGTTTAAATATTTATTTATTATTTATTTATTTTTTTAGCCAAGAGCTATCTTGCTTTACTGTCATGCCTTTGAGTCAAGGAAATATACATATCTATGCTCTTTAATTTAGTTTTAATTCTTTAAAAAATACAAGACTAGTTACAGAATTAGTTACGCGCAATTATAATATAAGTAAATAAGATGCGTAACGCGCATATATTTAAATTGAAAGCAATTTTGCACTTAGTCACAAAATTCCTGCACAATTTGAGAGCCTAAAAATTTAGAAATGCACTCAGCTGCAGACATACAGATCTAGAATTCGCGTCCACAATTACAATCATCGCCTGCCATGGTATTCATACTAGATCGCGTTCTCTCTCTCTTTAGCTTTCCCGCAAACTTCCAGGAGAGTCTGGAGCTAGCTTTAGAGCCAGCTCAATCCTTTGGCGTTACGCATCTTATACCTTATACTGAAATACATGTTATATTACAAATGAATTATATGGCATTACGCTTTCTTTTCTTTATGTTGTCTATGATATGTGCTTAATCGTTTTTCAAAGAAAAAGCCTCAATTCCGATCGATTCCAACCTCCTTAGATTATTTTTGTGTAATTTCCAAAGCTAACCTTAAGTTTAACCCCAACCGTAAAAATAGTACACCTTCCCAAAATCACCACCTAGCCAAGGAAAAGGGTCCCTGCCCCATCAGGTTCATGTATCATGTACCAAGTTTTAATAAAAGTCTTGTAAGTTTTATTGCTGCCAAGTATTCCGAGTTTAGTTTTTCTTCGCGAATTCAGAGACAGATACATAGACGAAAGCCAGTGTGTCCCCATTATGGTATTAATTCCCCCACACCCACACCCACCCCCAGCCCGAGCGCGGCGAGTTAATAAAGCGAGTCGTTCGACCTTCCCTCATCCCTCGCCCTTTCTGGTGTGTGCTGCCAATTTGTATGCCGGGCACACGACAACTGCCCCCCATCTCCACCTTCGATCGGCAGCCAAGTCTTGGCCGTGCTGTTTCTGGTCCATCGCTGAAACTGGAACCGAAACTGAAACAGGAACTTTTAGTTGGCTACGTGTGAGTGATTTGCCAACTACTTTGATGTTTACACTGATATCTAATCTGGCGGCCAGCACACTGGTCCTGCTCCGCCTGCTGACCACTTGATGGCGTATCTATTTCCGGGTCTCCATTTCAGCCACCTCGGCCGTGGAGTCCCATCCCATCCGCATCCGCATCCGTATCCGCACCCATTCCGTTCGCGCCGTGTTGGTGTTGCGCACATGTTTGTGTCGTTTTATGGCAGCTTTTTGCTGTTTGATGATTCCCCTGGGCAACATTTGCACTTTATGGCTTTTCACAGGCCGCCGTGCCGTTGCCGTTGCCGTTGCCTTCGTTCTTCGTCGTCGTCGTTCCCCCCCTTCGAGGACACACCGCATGATGATCTGAGATCTAAGACGAAGGAGGCTGCTTGGAGCGGAGGCGGAGGAGTGGCTGCCTCGGCTCATAAATCACATCTTAGGCGACTCGGAGATGCGGCAAAAAGCAGTGGCAGCTCCAGGAAGCGTTGCCTTCTTTCAGGCGCCGCAAACTAATGACACGACACACAATCTTTTGCGTATTTTAGATTTACTTTGGCCGGGCCGCAGCTGCGGTTTCTTGGTAAAATTATAAGGAAGGCTTTCTTTCCCCTAATAGTTTTTACAGGGGCAGCACCTTGAAAGCCCGATTACTACGTCTGATACCGTAGCTTTTTAGTTCTTACTTAAAACAGCTTAAGGTATCCCGCCTTAATAGCCCACACCACGAGTCAAAAAGGGCCTCTGGGCCTGGGCCTAATCATCCCAACCTAAGCTATATATTAGGCTCGTCCTTTGCCGCATATTTTTTGTAGCTTGTCCCCCTCAGTTTTTTTTCTTCTTTTTTTGGCTGCTTTCCGGATATCACATTTAAATAAAAATGTCCCTCGCTGCCACTTTTCAATGCATAATTTATTTTATTAATTGCTGGAAAAATTACGACGGGCGACGATGGCTTGGGGAAAGGCGCGTAGGAAAGCACTCAGTCACACGCACTCGGGCTGGGAGAGAGGAGGCGCTGCCAGGGCCAACAACAAACAAATATGAAAATAAATAATGCAAATTTGTTTATTTTTCACACTGTCACAATATTTGAATAGAAAGCAAAGCACACAGACGCATCCCACACACACAAACTCACAGTGAGTCAGCCAGAAGTTGCGTAGGGGGAGGTGGGCGGGTCTCGGAATCGGAATCGGAGCAAGAAGAAGGACGAAAGGACGAACATGTGTACGGTTGCATGAGGCAGACTATAAACATAAACCAAACCATTATTATAATGTCAACACAAACACACATAATTCCACTTTCAACACTTTGCCTCCGGGGTTCGAGGGGTGTCTACTCTATATATATATATATGTATGTATGGGAGTGCTGGATATGGATACGGATACGGATAGGGGTTACAGGACAGGAGCTGGGATCCTGGGGGCATGGAGGAACTGCACAAATACATTTGCGGTTGTTTGTCTGTGAACCGGCGAATTTCCTGCCCAGTTTGAGACTCTGATTCTAATTCGGATTCAGGTTTTGGCTTTGGATCGGGTTCTAGGAAGGGTTACACTTAGAGGAATATTAGGTATTTCTATTGAGTTTTCTGATCAAGAAATTAATTACAAATATATTGTATCACTATGGTTTTGAAGATCCCCTAAAAAGGTGTCTAACTTATAGGTATTTGATTGAGTTATACATATTTTAATATATTTTTAAAGAAGGCTTTCAAATGTTTACAAAACCCAAATCAAAATCTAGGAAATAGAGGTACCTTTAGTTTTTCTGAGTGCCTCTGAAGTCTCCCTGTTGGTGGTGTTAGTTAATAGCGAGGGGCAAACGTTAACAATCGTCGTCCTTGTTTTGCCAAATGCCAGCAAATAAAGTGCGTCCGTCCGGGCGAGAAGGGAGGTTCCCAGTCGTGTTCGTTTTCGGTTTCGTTGCCAGCATTTGTCAACGAGGACAGCCATGAAATCGGGTGGCGCAGGACCTTCAGGAATCGGCAAAAGTTATTGGTTTTGTGCGGTGCGACATGCGATATGCCGAAAGCCAAATAATTCAAGTCAATTTCCTGGACAAGCCAGGCATTGAATATTAGTGTGAATGGATATGGGGATGGGGAATGGGTTTTGGGGGCCACAGCAGACGTCAACTAATAGACACAATACGTAAGGGATATGCTCGTTCTTAAAGCTTATGATACCCGTTTTAAGGCTGAACTTATTGCCTTCAAAACACACATCCCCTGACCCACTAAATATTAATTCTGCTTAAGAAATTGATGAGCAACAACAGATACATGTTTTGATGATGGCAAACATTTAGATATTTCAACGCTTAACACTTTTGCGTTATTGTAAGTTTTGGGCTTTGTGAAAATCCTCTTAGCGAGAGCGTCAAGGGAAATTGCAACGGAAATATTAGGCGCGGCACAAAGGGAAGCTTAAACTGGCCAATATTGGCCCAGGCGAAACAGTTCCCGCTCTCGATGATTATCAAATGTGCAATGATTTTCCCGCCCCACCGAATCCCAGCGAATCGCAACGAATCGCAATCGAAACGAATCGAATCGGATAGAGTGGCTTGGACCTGTCCAAAGCCATATAATATGCATTGTGTTTGGGCGTTTGCGGTGCATATTGAATATATAATGCACTGCTGACAGATTCTGGCTTTGCATCCTGTCAACTGCAAGCTGTTTGCCACCGGACCGGACCGGACCGCCTTTTGTCCCGATTGTTCGCTCGGACAGGCGGAGTCAATCAACGGACAAAAGTCGATTTCGCCATTCGCATTCCGCCACTCACCACTCACCACACGCCGCTTGCCGCATGCCGCACGCCTCACGCCGCACGCCACTCGCATTTGGCATTCGCATTTGGCATTCTCATTTATATATGCGTGTGTGTCGCCCCGGCAAGTTCATAAGCCGTCGCCCAATCAACTATTGAATCGATGAACCGTGTACGTGCCATGAACCATATCCTGCCACGTCATTGTCCTGCTGGCCCATTGTTCCGCCCCATTCCGCTGGGCGTAGCGCTTGTTGCGCCCAGCCGGGGGACCGATTTGCCATTTCAATTGGCCAAAAACTTCAAAGTTACCGCGTCGCGTTGCGTTGCGTTGCGTCGGGCCTCGCACCGCTGAGCCCAACTAATTGGCTTAAAAGGTCACAGCCCGAAAGAAAGTCATTATAATTAAGAAATAAAATTCCAACGAAAGCCGAAGAAATTGTCTTACTTGAAACCCCGAAAATGTAACCCCAAACAATGAGTATTTTCTTCAAGGCAAGTCAAGAAATGTTTTCCCGAAAATGTTAATTATAAATGTAACAAGCTCGAGCCAAGGAAGAAACATGAAACTATGTATGGATATACTATGTGTCTCAAGTTCTGAAAGAAAAACTCCTACGTACTTTCGTTGAATTGCGATTACCGGGTATCTTATGGTCGGCTAAAGCACTTTGTGCTGTTGATACGTTGACGGTATCATTAAATCGCGCCTCGTAGAACAATGGCGACAACGGCAACAAATTTTATTACCCACAACCAGCGGAAAGATGAAGGTCGGCCCGGCCCAGAGCCCTGGGCCCAACTTCAGGACAATTCAATTGAAAACGCATAAAGGTTTATGGGCGTGTAAGCCTTTGCCATTTCCGAGCCGAGTTTCAGTTTCAGTTTCAGTTTTCGGCGAAAGGAGTCGGAGTCTAACTGGGTGCTTGTGTGATGTTATAGGTGGCATTATGTTAACCTTTACGGCGGCAAAGAAAACATATAAAAAAATACCCACGCCGACATTGCAGAAACTGCCATAGTATAGAGATTATCCAGGGGCCTTGTTATGGCGGAGGATTATTTGATTGGTCCTGTGAATTGGAATTTTAAATTAAATTAAAGGAAAATACATTTGGAGAATACTAGATTTTATATATTAAAATATGTATGTGTAACTTTATAGTTTCGACATTACAAGAATTGTTAAGACCTTAACGAGGTCTTAAAAAGAAACCATAGTTAGAGTTACTTGCGGGGTAAACAGAGTGCCCCAAACGATGATGTATGTGTCCTTAAATGGCACGCCAGGTTCCAGAAATAAAAATACCCTTTAAGGGAGTCCTAGACCTATTAAAAATCGGCTTGTAAACAGCCCGAAATCGAAGTGGGCGGCAACAGCCTTTGTAAATGATTTTCTTCTTGTTGTTTTCCTTCTTTTTTTTGGGCCATACACGTTTGATAGCTTTTATTTGTATTTTTATTGAAATTTATTGTTTGATTTACAACACAAGGGCGGCAACACATTGTGGCATTTACATTTGGGGGTTGTTTCATGTGTGTTTCTGTGTGATATCCATCCACGTTTCGATATGTGTGTGTTCGGGGCTGCCCTTTGGCCATAAATCACATTCGAAAGCCCGGCATAAAAGTTGCAAATTAGGCTCAAATGTTGACATGGCGATTAATCAAAGTGCAAGGCGCAAATGCAGCAACTAATTCGATAAGGCCGACTTGAAACGGAATGTGGTATCCTGGAGTGGCGGTGCCAAGATAGGGAGTCATGAATCATTCACAAGCACCGCTTACACTACCAGAGCCTCCCAATTATGGTGATTATCGAGTCAGGGGGCAAAAGTCCCTTTGAGTCCCTTTGCAGTTTGGTCACGCACTCGGCCCAGGCTAAAGGTTTACACTCGCCCTGTCTGTGGTCAAAATAACATCACTGCGACTGAGAATGAGGTGAAACATCTCATTTATTTATCTATTTTATTTACCTCTTTTAAGCTCAAACCAAAGTTCCCATACTGAGGCAATTAGTCACATCTGAAGAATAATCAAACTGTGACCAAGAGACACATAAAACTAAAAATCAGCAAAGATAATCGGTTCGGCTCCAAGGCTCCAAGGAGCGCATGACCAGACTGCGACTGGGTCCTGTCAAATTAAAAGTAAAAAAGGTCACAGATATGTACCTCCTGGGACTGCGGGTTATTTTTGAATGCTCCACCGCATGAATGGCATAAATAATAAACTTGCTTCATTTTTCTTCTTTTTTTTCGTACTTTGGCGCCCACACACGCACACCGAGCCGAAGGGCGTTTCGTGATTTTCCAGCTGATCCCCCGTGTCGTATGCGTAATATTTATATAATATTAGTTCAGGGCTCTCTCTCCGCATCCTGCGCCCACCTGATGTCCTCATACGTCAAAAATCTAACTGAATTAAATATAATTTGTTGCCTAAGTTGTAGATAAGTTTATCAAAATATATACAAAATATATACAAAATATATAAATTTGATTTTCCTTTTTAAAAAAATATTAGGCAGACTTCCCTTGGTTCAGTGTAGGTTTTCCCTTATTGACGCTCTTCTCTTGAAAAGAAAAAAGCATTTTAGTGAAATCCCAAGGCAAAGAATGAGCTGGAAAAGTTTTGGAAAAGGTTCAGATTACTCGCAGACGCCAACTAGAGGCGGCGCATTGCACATCAGGTTGACCGAGTTGCCGCTCCGAGTATCCGGAGATCAAATCTGCGGCAAATGGGCCACGTAGAGCCGGAGGAGCGGCGAGATAACTGCGAGGCATAAAGAACTTCAAATGGAGATTGAGAGATACGAGGACGTTGCATAAGAAAATGGGGCATAACCCGAAGGACCGCTCCACCCGCGCGCACTTCCACCGTCTGCCGAGTGCCAGCCATTTGCCAGTACATAACTTTCACTAACCTTTAGCGGCGTTTTCTGCCATGAGAGCACATTACCGTTAGCCGACTACAGTAACTGCAGTTTCAGAGACACACACACATACACACACACTAACAGCACACATACTAACACAGATGAAACTCTTGAACTGACGAAAGTTGTTCAAGAAGCGGAAGCGCTAAAGCAGCCATTTTGCTGGCTGAGCCGTGGCAAGGCAGAAAGAAAGTAGAAGTAGGAGAAAAGAAGAAAGGAGGAGCGCAGAAGAAGGCGGAAGGCAGTAGCAAAGAAATCCCAATTTATTAGCATTGAACAAGAGCTCGAAGAGTCAGAAAGATTCTCGACAACACGGCCAGAAACTAGTGGCTTTCTATTATGAAAGAAATTGTAGAGCAGGAAAATTAGCCATCTTTTAGCCTTACCTTCTTCAAATAAGTATGATTAAATGATAAATATTCATTATACTTTTGTTAATATTATATTTATAAAGAAAAAGTTATAATTAAATGAATGAGAAGAAAAGCAAATGACTAAATAACCAATTTAAGTAGCTGTTACATATTCTACAATGCTTCAGAAATCTGTAGAGTTGGTGAAACCCTCCAAAAGGTTTCCAAATATATGAATTACATTTTTCATGAACCAAATTCCGTGTTAATTTTCTTTTAACGATATTTATAGACCTTTTGTAAAGACCTTTTGTGAAGATTTTAAAAACCCTAGTAATTTTTATAGAACTCCGACTTAAATAATATTTTTTGTATTTCAATTACTAGGAATTCCCATTGATAGATGAGTTATGCAGATAAAAATCCTCCTGTTAACTCCCATTAACCTAAAAATACCTCAAAAATCTAGTGTTTTCGCACAGTGTCCGTTTACTTTATCCCAATGAGGATAACGACAAGTGTCGGCGGGCGCAGTGCCGGCCATGGGGGAAAGTTAAAAAATTTCCAATTTTAGTTACGGCCAACCGACATTTCAATCAATGTCCTTGAACTAATGACACAATTTGTTGTTGACTTTTGCCTAGCATTTGAATTTGAGATTTTTTCGTTGTTCCACCCACACCACATCGCTCGCTCTGCATAGCTTTTTGCTGTCCTTATTCTTCATTCGCATTGCCTTCTTTATTTTACGTTGAATAAGAAAGTAAACAAACGTGGAAATATCAAAAAAACACACATACACATATAGCAGTATTCCTGATGGGTTGACGGGGGCTTCCTGGGGTCTTCGGGGGCACTCTGAGGGTTACTATAGTACATACGCTCTGGTTACGCAGCAGGAAAGAAAACAATTTAACGCAACGGTAGATAAATTTGCTTAAACAGGCTCAGGACGACTCCGAGTGTCCTTGGCCCTTTGCTCTCCATTCCCGCCCTCCCTCGCATCCCTCACATCCCTCATGCCCCGCGTGTGCGCTTTGTTTTTTACTTTTATTGTTGTTTGGGCTTAACCGAAATGAGCTTTCAAAATGTTTTATGCGCCTTTTTGTGTGTGTACCGCAGCTTATGCAATGATTTTGGCTTTTGTCCGTACTCAAACCGCCCATCCGCTCTGCTCTCCCATGTATTTTTCCAGAGCCCGTCACCGAAATCGTTGGCGGCGAGGAGCTGCACATCAACCGCGGGTCCACCATCAATCTGACCTGCATTGTGAAGTTCGCCCCGGAACCGCCGCCCACCGTCATCTGGTCCCACGAGCGTCAGGTGAGTCTCGGTGTGGGGGCAAAAGACCCTGCCCATCCTCGCCAGAAGAAACCACAAGAAAAGAAACACCGCGAAGCCGCACTTGATGTGTGCCCCAGTCTGTGGGGCTAATATACCCAGGCGCAACCTCTCCTAAGAAGACACCATAAAACAGTCTGGCTGGCCGCATCAATAATTACGTTTGACAAGGGTCCATAATGCGAGCGATTATTGTATATAAACTACGAACTACCCCTGAGAGCAGTCTGTTCTTACATTTCCGTAATTGTTTCCCCCATAAACTGTCACTGGCTGACATTTGGTCTTAACTCTAATTGGATCCGTATAGACAGCGCAAATATTTCCTTTTACTTTCACCAAAGACAAACTCATCTGGCTTTTGATAATAAATGAATCGTATTAAGAGCAGTTCCTGCTCAAATTGGATATTTAAACATAAAGTATCTATTAGTATTTAGCTATAAATACTTAGATATCATTTTAAAATCACTTAAAAACGCTAAAATATTAATAGTATTCCTACATAAACCCTCTTCGCTGCCCTGTCATTTTTATTGGGCAAATGTCAAGGGTATGCCTTGCTGTTGCCGGTTTCTATTTTTAATGTTGGCTCTTTTTTTGGAAAGGAATTTCCCCCGGCAAAACTAAGCTGCCCAGCCAGAGTCAGAGCCAGCGCCGGAGCGTACCCTGGCTTGACTAACATGCTGTCATTAATAAAAATTTAACTATCATACTCCCAGAATCCCGCCCCGAAAAAGTTGTGTCCTGGCACTAAGCTGCTTGTGTTCGCCGTTATTTATTTCAGATCATAAATTTCGATTCACCTCGCGGCGGCATATCATTAGTCACCGAGAAAGGTGTGTTGACCACCAGCCGGCTCCTGGTGCAGAAGGCCATCTCCTCGGACTCGGGCGTCTACACATGCACCCCCTCCAACGCCAATCCCGCCGTGGTGCGCGTGCACATCGTCGATGGTGAGTAGCCCGGTATGCAAAGCGCCTCCTACATTCCCTAAATATGAGTGTTGTCGCCTGCCTCGTTGGGCACGTTGGGCTTGTCTCGGAGCTAGATGCACTAAGCGAAAATGATTTGAGTTTACATTAAATTTCTTTCATTTTTTTTAAATTTATTAAAACCCAAATTAGGGACGTATAGCGAGGAGAAAAGTTGTATATTATATATCGATAAAAATAAAGCACTCTATATCATATCGGAAATATCGTAAGCTTTGATTTATCAATCTTTTAAATATCGAAATATATCCGATTTATCCGTACAAATTGTATTTACAGTATTTGTTTCCTATTTTGATATTATTGGTATGATATATCAAATGGTATATCGATTTATTGCAAATATATCGCAATGTTAAAAGATCGATCGATGTATATATTTCTGAAAGAGGTATGTACAGGGATATTAGGGATTGAGGATATTAGGGATGTATAGCGATGTATTTCAGATCGGATATATTGTACATTTGATCTATCGAATTATTACATATAGAAAAAAACTCGAATTTAATATTAGAATATCGATATGATAACATACTTCCAATATATATACATTTTGAAAAAGGATACGTATAAACCGTATTTAATTTATTTGTTCTTTTTGCTGATATAATTGCCCCAATATATCAAACATAATATCAATTTATTGGACATATATCGCCAAATTCAAATATAAATCTGTTTATTAATCGAATTTCACGTCAAATATCGATATTGTATCAATCTTTTAATTATTCTTAAATTAAATCATACATTTGTTATTGATTTAAAAGAAAATTTGTGATCATTTGAGGTATTTTTTATGAGTTTCAAAAAGCGGTTTTTTATAAAGCTTTGTAGATCCGTTTGCTGTAAGAAAATAACCTTTTGTGATGGAGAAAAATCTAATTCAGATTCTTTAAAATGACAATTATTTTGCCTTAAGCAAAACTGATTGATTTCGAATGCAAATTAAATATAAAATACATTGTGTAAGTATTCATACCTCATCGTTAGGGTAGTAATACAATTTTACACTGCAAAGTAGGGGTTTGTCACAGTTTGTTTGTAGTCCTTTTGTCACAGTGTAGAAGCGTGAGGGGGAAGCGGCACGGGGGTCACTTCGGGAGCTGAGATGTCCCGAAACAGCAAGACAAATGTGCGGCGCCCAAAAGTCAACTAAGCTTGTTTGGCTTTATTTGACAGACGAGCGCGTCCAGTGATTGACGACAACTTTTTCTAAAAGCTCGTAGTGATAGCCCGGGTGCAGGCACGGGGTGGAGTGAGGCGGCAAAGTTGGGGGATTTTAAGTGCCCGGAAAGTTTGGGGCGGAAAATAGCCGCCGGAGCACTGACCAACAATTAGCCGGCAACGGTGCGTGTGAGCAATCAGAGACCGGGTGGCAAGGAAAGCCTGCGCTTGCACTGCAACCTTTCACAAATCATTTGCTTTGATATTTCCCACAAAAAAAAAGGACAAAAAATAAGCTTCCTAACGAGTCGGGAAAGCACGTCAATTTAGGTTTGAAAACGCGCACGAAACCCCATATTGGGTATTAACTGTTTCATATTTCTTTAAGCCGTTCGTTAAAAAATATTGCAGTACACAATACAAAATAAGTCACAGTCGATTCGGCAAAGCTTCTGACATGTGCATGTCCTTGACAGGAAGAGGGGTTTAGCTTAAAATGTTTTCCAATGAAAGCACTGACCGACCAACAATTAGCAGGCAACGGTGCGTATGAGCAATCCGAGTCCGGGTTGCAAGGAAAGCCTGCGCTTACATTGCAACCTTTTCACAAATCATTTGTTTTGAAATTTCACAAAAAACGAGCAAAAATAAGCTCATGTTTTCTGTGGAAAACGCGCTGTTTGATTCTACGAGCCCGCAGATTGGGTATTAACTGTTTCGCATTTCTTTAAGCCGTTCGTTAAAAAATATTGCAGTGCAAAATAAGTCACAGTCGATTCAAAAAACGCTTTTGTTTTGTTTAAAATTCGTGCAAATGAAGAAGAAGCTAGCAAAAAATGCTGGAACACATTTTGTATCTAGTTTTCATAAAAAAATTAAATAGTTTTAAGGTAAATTTGGTGGCGGAAGTTAAAGGCGCATCACCCCTTATATATTTGATATGTTCTTGCATTTTTTCATAAAGGAACTTGGCATTTGCAAGCTCTACTTGATTTATCTGAAGCATATTCAGGGGGCAGTCCTCGAAAAAGTATAATTTATTTGGCTCTGCCACTTGGATCTGCTCAATTTGTTGCTTAGTATTAGCCAATATCTCGAATTTCCGCCTTCAAAGAAATTAGTTAGGAAAAACTTTGGGCATCAACATTTGCGCAAGTTTTGACTCGTTTATGCCGCAGACGCCTCTCACTTTTGCCCGGGCCAAGTTCGCCGGAAGATTCCAGCTCCTGGTTTTCTTAAGCCCCGCCTCCTACCTCCTACCTCCCGTCGCCCGCCGCCCACCGCCCGCCACCCGCTTTTCCGCCCTCTGCCTTTTCCGCCCGTCGTTCGCCGCTTCCGCTGAGGCCGGAAAAAAGCGCTTACAAAGCAAAAAGTTTAACAACTTGAGCGCAAATGACTTTGGCGTGTAAGCGGCACGCTACAACAAATACAACTGTGTCCTGGAATTAGACTAAAATAACAACAACTAGAGCTAGAACAACAACAGCAGCAGCGGCTATATAGCCGTACAGTAGGAGCCATATAGCAGCTGACAGTGTAGAAGAAGCAACTTGTTAAGTGGAACAACTGCTGAAACTTAAGTAATTAACACAAGTTGTTTGCGCTCAGCGTTGCGGGCGAAAGTGCCACAGGGCCGGAGTTCGATTCCCGAAAGGGGGTTTTTGGTTGCTGGCCTGGCTTAGGGTGGCTCAACGCGGTCAGGAACGTTTAGAGTAGGGGATGCCACCCCACCCTCATCCTGTCAAGTAGTTTATTTAATAAAAATATCCGACAAGCTGCACTCGCAGAAAAAAAAGTATATAACGGAAAACAATTTGTGTTAGGGATGCCAGGGAATATTTGAAATTCGATGTTGCATCGATATTTGATCAAATATATCTTAAAAACATCAAAAAAGCAAAAATCGACAAATCAATTTATATTTCAACGTAGCGATAAATGTGCGATTTATCGATATTTTATATATTGGACTAATAATATAGGAAAATGAGACAAAAACATTTTAAAACTTAATTTTTCGAAAATATACATACATATTTTAATATAGAAAGTATAAATTTATACAATACTTTTTTATTCAATAATTAAAATATACTGATTTTGATATTTCCGATTTCATTTTTATTTTTATATCTCTCGATATAAATTTGACTAAATTTGTACTATGAAGAATACTTTTGTTTGTTTTTTAACTTAACTATAATTATCTGAGTTTTTTTTTTTTAACTAATACAATGAAATATATAAGAACAAAAGACTACCAACATTAGAGATTTCCGCTAAAGGAATATCTTACAATTTATTCCTCAAGGACCAATCAGAAAAATACAGGTCTAAGGACTAATTGTCGAACTCTTTGAGCGACGAAGTAAATGAGATTTCTGAGCCATCTCTGCCAATAAGTTTAGTCCTTTTCCATTTCACAAGTATGTGTCTTTGAGGCGTTTTGAAACTGCCTTCAATTAGATTTACAAAAGTAAGTCCTGGGAGTGACTAAGCATTGCAGCGTATAAGATCTAGCTCAGTGTTTCATTTTGAGAAATTCGCACAAATTTATGTAATTTCCAAAATATTCTGCCCCATATTTGATTGCAATAACTTCGCTGTTTATTTAGGGATGAGGCCAGACGGAATGCCTAAATCAAAGGACAACTGCCATCTAAGGGGAAAGGTGCATTCGGCATTCAATTTAATATTCTACGGCTTTCCCCAGAAGCGTGCTGCCATTGTCACGGCCGTCATTTCGAATTCATTCATGGCTTTCGTCGACGTTTCTGGCTTTCCGTAGCCACTTCATCGTCTGTCCGAAATCAGAGCTCACCTCTGGCTCTGAGCTCCGAGAGGCGATTGTTTGTCCTGGCTGCAGCCGGAAAAGTGCGTACACTGTAGGGAAAAGTTCTCGAAACTGGCCACTGTAATCGTGTCCCTCCTTAGGTGATATTAAATTAAATTAAATTAGTAACAAAGTATATATATTTTAATACGGCTTAAATCCAGATAATCAATCGTGTTTAGTCAGTTGCTTGTTGAGATTTCTGGTAGCACGTGCTAGTCACTCGTACTGCCACTTCAGTGTCGTCTCATTCGGCTGTTGCATTATTTATAATGCCGCCCAGCATCAAAGCTGAAACAAAGCCGCTTATACTTATTTGTTTTGGCAATGGCCGCTCCTGCTTTCTGGACTTCTGGCCATTTGAGGCGATCATTACACCTAGTCACACAGAAGTCGACTCTCGGGGGCAGGACATCAAAGTCATTTCCATTAATTGAACCAAGTTCAAGTCGAGCACACACAATCCGACCCCCAATCCAATTAGGTGTACTTTCTATGGCGCCTTTATCTGCGAGCACTTGAAGGAAGAGGCACTGACCTGACTCGTCCTGTGACTGTCATAAGTGACCCGGCATTATTTCCTGCCTCTGCAACTTTCGTTAATTTTGTCAAGCTATATTAACGGGGGTTGCAGTATCCTCTGTATCTACTAGTAATTATAATAATAGTGAATCCAAGGACTTTATATTCAGCGTGATCTTGTTCCTTATTTTTTCCGATTTACGAGCGCCATCGATAATCAGCATTCAGCTCGGGGAGAGAGTGGTTTTATTAGGTGTATTAGCACCACAGTGCGGCACTGGCTTGTTATTAAGTAAAAGCTCATGATGGGCATCAAAGAAATCGTAAAGGACGAACGATGCATGATAATTGAAGTCTCATCAACATGGCAGCCACTGAGCAGGCGGAGGAGCTCCTTGCTGCGCGCATTTCATGCCGAAATTTATGGCTCCCCATCCACCGCCACCTTCCAGCCACTCATCCATTCAAGTTTCTCCAAGTAGTTGGGCAGTTTTTTGAATGCCGCTTCTGTTATACACCGACTTTGTGAAAGGGAAGTTGTTTCACACGATTTCTACACATGTCTGTGATCAGGAGTAGCTTTAGCTATAAAGATGTTACACCTGCCAAAAAGGCACAGGGGTAGCTACAATTATATACCTTAACTATATAATTACGTATCTTAAATAGCGCTCTTTTGATTTCAAGCCAAGGCCCACCCATGCATCCACGAGTTCACAGCGCTACAATTTATTCAGGCCCTCATATCTCCATAGATGCCAGCTGCAGGGATGTGGCGTCTGTTTGAAGGCAGCATTTTTATTGCCTGCAATTAAGTTAATAGGCAATAAAGCTTCTGGATTTGCCAGGCGGCGGCAGTAGCAGCCGGCGCTTACTGCCAGCCAGGAAGGCGGCTACAGCTGCAGGCTCGAGGCGAGTCCTCGGCCCCCATCCGGAATCAATGTGCTTCAGTGGATCTGCAAGACAGTAATGCAGTCTGCCAAATTAACTTCCCGTTTCGCTTTTTATCGGTCCGTGGCCGCCCAGTCGGTTCAGTGTTCTCCTACTTTTTTTTGCTCTCAACTTGAATATTTTTAAATAAATGTTTAAATAAATCTTTCGAATAGAAAGAGGTTCTAGGAAATTCTGGGTTAATGGGATTGATTTTATATAGAAGATGCATGATTGTCCCCCAGAAACGTGTAGATATATATTGTGAAACTGTGACCATCCTGCCTGCCTGCCTTCCTGCTGTTCCTGCCGCTATCCATCAGCCTTCCACTAATTCGCTCTCCCTCTGTTACTCTTACCTTCCAGGTGAGCATCCGGCGGCCATGCACACCGGCAACACAGAGCCCACTGGAAAGGCAGGTGCTCATCAGCGCTCGGCCTGGCTCTCGCTGGCATTGCTCTCGAGCGGCACAGTGCTGCTGCTTCAGTTGACCGCTAGATGCTCTGGCACCGCCGCCCACCAACCCCGCACTCGCATCAAGGACACGGCCGCAGGACAACGACGAGAGGGTAACCGAAATGAGGAGCTTGAGGTGAACGAGGAGCTGGACGGGGAGGAGCGACTGGGATTCGAGCGGAGTTCGGTGTCTGGGACATAGTTCCATGGCGGCGAGTGGATCCGCAACGAGTTGCCAACTGGAATCGCATTTTAAGTTCGCTGCTCTTTAGGCTCCCACTACTCCCTGAATCCCCCGAAATCTTCGGTTCCCTGGTTTTCGGTTTGGTCCTGCTTTTGGACCCCGCGATCGGGGTGGAGAGCTTATCCTTTTATCACTAAATTAAGTAGCCCGACTTGGTCCGACAACAAAAAAAGAACGATATTTATGAGATTTTTCTATAAACTAAAAAAGAATAAAAGCGGAACCCAGAACAATTGAGATAGTGAGGGAGTGAAGAGGCCGCCAGGAGAGTAGGCAGATGATGAGTTTCTCGACGATTGGGTGGCACAGAAGAGGTCACTCACGAAGCCCACACGAAGACACAAACGCACCCTGTAAATAAACCCAATGACAAGACAAGACTTCTCTCTTCCATCGATGGCAAATGTCGAGCGGAATAATTCATCAACTTCGCCTATTTTCGGTTGTTTCCAACTTTCCAACTACGCCACACACACGAACACACTTAAACATTCTCTAGTACAAGGATAAGCTACATATAGGTGTCTAAACATATTACAAACAAATAGAACAGAAACGGAAACGGAAACGGAAACAGAAGCAGATGACAGGTGAGGGTAACGGATTCAGATTTAAGCTGCAAAGTCAAAGGATAAAGAGGAGGATTTTTTTTTTTGGAAACCTAGCGTAAGTTCAAGACTATAGTAAAATGTAAGGAACGGAGAATAGCTAAAACGGATGGAACGAAGGTAGGGGGAGGACAGAAGGCTAGACTTAACGATTGATTGTTGAATTAAATGTGTGTAAATATAAGCAAATTAGCCTATGTACATTTTTTTTTTGTTTTTTTTTTTATAGCTCTTTCCATAAGTACTTTAGATCAGATCAGAATAATCTCTGCCCACGTATACATATAGGGCGTTTTCATGTGTTTAGGGCCTAAGCGATATTAATTATTGTTGTATGTTTGACGAAACTAAAACCGAAGACAAGATATCGACATTGAACTAACAAAGTATCCGATACAGCATATTACTAATTCGACTCCAGTAATTAAGTGTCTCTCTCTCTCTCTATCTATCTAGCCCTATCTCTCTCTACTTCTCTATAGCTCTAACTGTCTCCCTCACACGAAACCCATGGCCAGAGGAAGACAGAGGTACACGAAGAATAATCAGAATCAGCAGATCCGCGATCCCACCCCAGAGAAAGGGTCTAACCCTGTCCCATCCCGAACAACCCAACAGATCTCCCAGGCAGATCTTCCCATTCGATTTCGCTCAGAAACAGAAAAAAGGAAAACTAATCACAAATCAAAGGCAAAGAACAAAACTTAGATTCTCTTCATACAAAGCGTAATTAATGGATATTCGATGGTACACTTAGTACGCATAACTATAATAATAGCGGAGGGAGAGGAGTATATTTTATAAATGTGATTGATGACGTTTAGCGAATTCAAAGTCTATTGAAGGCCCCGGAACCCAAGACCAAAAATATTAAGTACAGAAATCAGAGAGCAGATCAGATCCCCGAGAACTAACTTCTCCAAAATTGGAATGCGTGGCTCCCCCCCAATGAGCAATATCAGAATCGGAATCTGAGTTATCCCTTATCCTCTCTTTTGGGGGGAGGGCAGCAAGCGCATTTAAATGTATCTGTGTCAGAAGTTGATTTCCCTTCTATCTACTCATGAGCACTAGTCTAAGCCAAAAACTGGGGAGATTCTCTAAATGTTTGTTGTAAATTGAATGTAATTCAATATCAAGCCGAAACCAGAACCGGAACACATTTGTCATAAGACACACACAGAGAAACTCACAAAGAACAGACATCAGACAACAGGCAGCAGCAATTTCTATATATAAAATAAGGTGAAATAATGTCCATGTTACAGAAGCTAAACCTATGAATATATAGTGTATTGTAATTAAATAAAACCGATATAAATATGTAAATGATAAGCGATAATTAAAGATGTGTTGACCCCATTATTATATCCGTTCGAAATGTGTATATTAATTTTATGAAGCTCTTTTTTTTGCTTGTCATACTGGTTGTTTTAACCCCTCTCAATCGGTTTTTTATTCGGTTGTTTTCGCAGTAGAGTTAATTATAGGAAAAGTAAACAGAAAACGCGCGCGAACAGAAAAAAAAAAAAACAAAAAAAAAAACACACACAATTTTAAAGTAAATATGTTAAATACCATTTTAGGCATTTACAATGTCGACAAATGCAAACAATTTTAATGTGGTTAAATAAGAAAAATGACGAATTCCATGGTAAACAATGGTAAACACTTTGAACAATTGCAACTTCATAACAACTATAATTACGAAACGGGCTAAAAGAACGGAAACCTACCATCGCGTGGAACAAAAATTACGGATTAAATGGCATAGGTTTAAGGAAATTAACGAAGGTAATAACCAAAAATGTGCGAATATCACACATAACACATATAACACTCACACACACATACATACTTTGTCCCAGTCAGAGCCGAAAAACGCGCGATTCGAACAGAAAAACAAAATATGAATTCAATAAAGGTGTGAAAAAAATTAAAACTCAAATGCTGCATATTTTATTTCAGCTAGAGATGGGCACGTGAGGGTTCTGGTAGGATTATTTTCCTGGCTGGCATTAATTATATAGAAATAGTTTTTGTGGTGCTGCAAAAGCCATGTCACGACATTAGATCAAAGAACTTATAATTGGAAGGTAAGTAACGCCTTACGATTTTTTCTAGCACTTTCTATCTCTCCATTCTATCTATAAATGTTCTTTAAAAGTCAGAGAGAGGTATATAGCCTCCTTGAGCCAGCCGCTCTCTTGTACGCATCCTGCACTCAAACATTCTAGATCTAGACGCACACATACGCACTTGCGTTACGCATCTTGCTATTATATTTATTTTTGCGACATTGTAAGGGGCGGGAGCTTTATGGTAAATATATGTAAACTCCCAGCGCTAACGAAAGTCCAGCTCTGTCACGCGCTCCCTTCTAGCTTTTCGCAATTACTCCACCGTCCAGATGCGGCTTCTCTGCGGCCATTTTGCGTGGCAATGCCGTCGCCATCACCCTGTGCCCCTTTTGCCCCTTCTGCCCCTTTTTCACATTTTCCCATTTTTCCATTTTCCCCTTTTTCAATTGGGAATTGCGACCGCCTTTAATTTGATATCACGCAAATTTGTTGACACATCCAAATGAATTCGCCGGAATTAGAGTGCGGAGAAGCTGGTGTGGAAAAAATATTTTGAAAAATATATAAATAATTTATGCATCGCTTTTTTCCCCATCCAGCTGTTGATGATGTGCAATTAAAAGTGCATGTGGCTCATGTTTGCCGGCTTGTGCATGCATAAAATGATGTCAACTAGGCAATTAAGTTATTGAAGCCCGGCCCAGGTGTTAAAAGTGCAACCAAATCGATTAGTGTTCTGGATTGGGGACTCTATAAAGTTGTAGCCGAGAATAATGCATTTTTTTAATTAGAAAAGACACTGGTTAATCGGATTGTCCATTGCACA
Organism: Drosophila kanapiae; assembly: GCA_008042475.1. Taxonomy (NCBI): domain Eukaryota; kingdom Metazoa; phylum Arthropoda; class Insecta; order Diptera; family Drosophilidae; genus Drosophila; species Drosophila kanapiae. The sequence continues at coordinate 71,941 of VNJM01001487.1, read as the reverse complement.
TTTGATTTATTGTAATTAAATTTTAATTTACAAGACAATCTATCGCCGCTTCTGTCTGTGCTCGTCAACCGCACTCATCCCACTCTCCCAGCCGCTCCGAAATGTTTTATTTAATTTAATTTCGGATTGCAGGCACTCTTCGACGTGTGCTTGTGTGTTCATATTGCATTGTTTTTTTCGCAGTTAAATTAATTTGCATAATGCGGGACGAAGGAACATGAACGTGGCCGCCTTGACTGGCCAGGAATCGGCTGGCCAGGAATCGATGTAAATGCAAATGGCCATAAATAACCAATAAATATCCCCCCGTCGTCTTCCCTCTGTCTCGGCATATTAACTTAATTATTTGAACGTTATTTTATTGGGCGAATTTAATCGAAATTTTATAAAATGCTTTCATAATGAGTCGCTGCAGGAGGGAGGCCCCGTCCGCCGCATATATAAAATATTAATAATAATATCCCAGATCAGATGATTGAACAGGGCGGGGCTGGGCTGGTCTGGGGCGAAATCGCTGTCATTGTCTGACAGTTTTCATTAAGGACCTTAACAGGGCGCGAGGCGCAGGAAATCCGTCCAAACAATGTCAGGGACATCGGATAATGCGGCTCTGGCTTTGTGCAGCTCATTTTGATTGCAGTCTGCCCCGGCTGAGTGCCATCTGATTGCACAGGACTCTGCAGGGACTTGCTGGCATGCAATCCAAAAGCCCCGCCAAAAACTTAATTGGGAATTAATCGAGAAACGGTGATTGTCCATGTAGATTGTTTTATTGCAAAATAAATTATTTCAAATGTGTGACGGGTTAAAGCCGTAAACTTATTAAAACGAGTCCTAAGTAAAAGGAGAGCCTCTGTATATCCATATATATACTACATAATTCTAGAAATAATTATTATCTTACCCAGATCCTTTTCCTCATCTGCGTCCCCAGGAGGAGCCTCTAAGGCCGAACATTTTATTTCTCCAGTAATCTCTCTCTGTACACCAGACCCTCCTTTGAGCCAATTCCGCCTTTAAACTTGGCCCGTGCAGCTGCTATCTGTGTGGCCACACACTACTGTCTTGCCCCTTGCCGTGGCAAGGCCCTACTTAAAAGCCAACCCCCGTTCCGCTGTCCATTTGTCGTTGCTTTTATATTATTTACGCTCGTTTAATTTTTCGCATGCTTTCTTTATTCGACGCGTTCAAGTATTTTAACAAATTTTACAACTTTTTAAGCGAGCCTAAGCGAGTACGGCCACCTGCCGCCACCCCCTTGGGCCGCCAAAGGGCAGTCAACCTTGACTTCTGGCGGTGGGGTGGGGCCTGGGCCTGGGCCCAGGGCAAGTCGGTTTGCTTAAACGTTTTGTCGAGCATATTTGTTGGCCATAAATTAACACGCCGCTCGCCTGCTTAATCTTATTATGGCCCGACTAGGCCCGCCGACCTCGGCCACGGCCCGCCACTAAAAGGACACTCGGCAAAAAGTCCTGTTCCTGTTCATGGACTCTAGAAAACAATATTGGAAATAAAGTTCAAGTTTAAAGGGTAAATAATGAAGTAAGGAAAATATGAAGAAGAAAATGACAAAAAAACACAGGCTAGATCGACTCGTGCAGTGTTGCTTATCAAAAATATATATTTTATGAATTTAAAGTAGGTTATATTGACATGTTAGACTTGCAGTTGTGTGCGTAATGCTGTCCGTGCTGTCTTTGGCATACGAACAGCTACACTATCGGTGTGAGCAGAGCACGGACAGGGAAAACTTGCTGACTAGTAAGTGTGCCAAATCTTAAAGGGGAATAAATCCCTTTTCCTTCACAAATTTTAAGCAAAGTTTTTATATAAACATTTATATTTCTTAGCTGTGAAACAATGTTACACTTCCACTACGTATCTCTCAGTGCATGCTCCAAGGAGCGGCCTAAAAATTTAATAATTTGCTCAACATTAACCACTTGGCGGACTATTGTTGTCAACGTTTTTTGCCCGTCCTGTTTGCTGCTAATTATAAGGAGATTATTTGCTTATCCTTCAAGGTCGAAGGTGGGCGACATAAATTGACCGTAGACCGGCGAGGGGCCCGGGGCGTGGGGCACTGGGCGGGTGGTATACAAAGCTGTAAATTAACCGCTCTTCTTCTCTCCTCCTTTCCTGTTCATCCACTCAGCCTGCCATAAATTCCCAATTAAAAGGTGTAATAAGCGTTCGTTCCGCTTCAGCTATGAATAACATTTCGGGGCCATCCCTTTTCCACCTGGCCCACCACCCTCCGCCACACTTGTCAGCAGCTGCGACTTTGTAATGCAATTGCAATAAAACAAACAAGAAAATGGTCTACAAAACAGTGGGGAGTAGAGCAGGAAGGGCAAGGAGCTCCTGCTTGTGCACAGTGGGTTAAGGGTTAGAAAATTTCGGAAGATTTCTCTGATATCGAGGAGCGGAGAGAAAGGTGTTAATATTAGGGACAAGGAGAGAGATGTGGGGCTTAAATTAAATGTAAATACTACAACGATAAGATTTTATTATGCGCCACAGTGCATTCATCCCTAGGTTTCTTTGAATATTCAGGCACATCAGCCTTGCTAATTTCCACGTAAGACTCCTGTTCCTGTTCGGGCTCCACAGTGCCACCGCCATCTGCGACCCCTGACCCGTGTGGGGCCGCATTGGGGCAATTAAAAGAGGGTTCGAAGCTCACGGCGACTCACAAATTATATGCGCATTTAATGAAGTGTGCCACGCCGCACACTTCACACATGCGACTACGTGGAGTCATTAAACGGGCAGCTCACCTGGCTACCCCGCCCGGCCAGAGGTCACGGGTCGGCCGTTCCGCTAAGAGGTCACTCAACGACAAAAATATAGAGGAGGGATTGGCTAAAAAGGGGAAACTTAATTGCAAAAATTTTAACAAACACTCGCGCGGCAATAACAATAATTTTAACCGACTGCAGTGGGTCGCCGCCCTCTCTGGCAGGAGCCAAGATTTATGCGCCGCAGACTGAAATTAGAAACGCCCGACGACGACGACCCCCTCCTGTGTCCTTGTTATGGCAAGTAGTAAACAAGGCTACTCCAGCCACACACAGTCGGAAGGGGACTAGGCAGGACTGCTGGCCAATGGCCATTAGTTGATGGTCTTCGCCTTTGGTGCGGCGGCGACAAGTGCACTTTATTAGCGCTTTTCATGTTGCTTCTCCGATGGTGTCCTGCCGGGGTCTCAATGCTCCTTTTTTCTTTCGAGGCTGGCCATTTGGCGTGCGTTCATTAAAGGCACATTAAGCTGTGTGTGGCCCAGTTACTTAGCCATGCCGACTAGCTTTTATCAAAGCAGATCTTTATATGTCGAAATTTTAATTATTTATTTAGACAAATAGTTCTGAATTGTGCATGCATTAAGTCTATAACTTGAATATCTTTGTAATATTCCTGTAAGTATCCTCTTTGCTAGAGTTCTCTAGAGCCTTGGGAAACCCTTCTGGTTCCGCTGAGTGCCGCTGCATAAAATGAAATCCATCTTGTCCACTCCTCCTGCGGCGGCGATGCATGGCGTAATCGGTTAAAGGCTCCAAAGGAAACCGACTCTGACTCTGCATTCTTCAGCGGGGCAGCGCCTTGACCTGTTATTTATGCTGACCGCAGTCACGTCCCGGCTAAGTGCTCATGTGTGTCCTGATCCTTTGATCCCGCATCCCATTCCAGCTTGCAGTTCAGACCCCCTCCGTCCCGGGTGTATTTGTGTCGACATTTTAGCCGTGGCATTTATAAAATTGTGCATAATTTAAGCTCAGCAGTTGCGGGCTGCCCTTTTTCGCTGAGCAAGGCGAGCCGAGGCAAACCAAGGCAGACCGACCACATGAATGATGGCTCCCGTGGAGCCAGCTAAAGGATAATATAGAGACGGGTGCTGCACGGCAAGAAAAGGCTACTAACTATGTATATACATAATATATTATTCAAGGTTGAAACCTAGAAGTGAGCATTTAGTTTCTTTATTTCAGATACTGGAGAGCTAGTTAGAGTGCAAATAAAGGCAGCAAGCTGCTCGAATCTTTTTCTAAGTGGATCTATTTCTCCATCTCCGGCGTCGACGCATTGCAATTGCAGCTGCTCTGGCGACAGCAGGATGCGGGGCGAAAGGAGTGGGTATGGTCGCCGGAGCGGGCGCAGGATGTCGCCAACACGGCAACTTGAAAAGCATAATGAAGGATAATGAGTTCTTGATTAGTACAAAGTGGAAAATTGTGTATTTTTGCCCTGTCGCGCAGTGCGTATAAGCATCGCCCATCAGCCGTGCAAAGTCCCCTCAGATTTCCCCCTCAGCTGGCACCAATTAACTGTAATTAGGGTCGCCTGTCCCCCTCCGCTCCTTCGCTCCTTCGCTCCAACGCCCCCAAACAACACACAAACTCCGGCAAATATAGGGAACCGAGAAGGCGTCGATCTGGACCGGATGCCCTGCGATCCGAATCGATTCCGATAGAGCGAGGTGTGGCCAAGTGATTGAAATGGCCGCAGGAGTACATACATGTGTACATCCATGCCTAAGTGCAGGGCCAACAGCATGCCGCCGCCGCTCATATTCGCATTGCGTATACGCATTACGTATACGCCGTGTCAATAGACCCGGCAAGCGGGGGCCAGTAAATACGCTGCGGGTGGCGGGTTGCGGGTGGCGGGGCCAACAAAAATGCTGAAAAATCAACACAATTTTCAGCGCGCTTCCCTTTTACGCCAGCCGTTGTTCTTTTTATTTCCATTTTTATTTGCCGTTTTCCTTTTTTTTTCTACCACTCGTTCGGTCTGGCTTTTCCATAGCCGGTTAAATGTAACAGGAAGTTGTTGTGATACACTTTAACTGAAGGGTGGGGAGAGGGTATGTACGGCTAAGAGATATGGCAGGTATTTGAAAATAAAGATATAAGAAAGAAGCGGCTTTTTAACAAAGAAATTCCTAATTTAAAAGTAAGTTTGAGGGGAAATAAAGCCAATTGCTAAAGGAGTTCCTTCGATGTAATATATTTTCATATATTTTCTACATTCTACATAAATACTCTCACACAGAGTATCCGCAAAGTAGCCGCGATGAAAAATTGCTTTCAATTTACTCCTTTTTATATGGATTGCTTTTCTTGGCTGGATTTTTGTTGTTGTTTTATTTCCGCTTTCGCATGCAAATCGACGATTAATCAAAATACCACTTTCCACCAATTGTTGCAGCAAATTACATTTTTTGCATTTTTCGCTGACTGAAATGACAAAATTATACAATTGGCAGCCGATCAAGCGTTGGCTCCACCGCTTCACCAGCGCCTGGCGATGGCCGTCGAAATGCAAAAGTTAATGGAAATAAGTGAGAGTCGAGCGAAGTCGCAGTAAATACTTGTTCTCTCTCCTTGCGAATGGTATTTTTGGGCTTTCGGTAGACTGCAAGGACAGGTCGATGGATTGAGTTGGCCAGCATTAAATCGTGTGTAAATCTGAGGTATAAGAAGTCACCAAAGTCATCAAAGATGTCAGTTAATAAATGTAATAATTACTTGGGGTAAGGTGGCTTTACAGGCTTCGATGTTAGACTAACTCAAAGTGTCCCTTAATCAAAAGGCATCTCACTTATAATTTCCTAACTAATTTTTCTGCAAAACAAACAAAGTTCTTATAAATAACAATTATTACAAAATATCTTCTGGCTTCCATTATTTATTTTGTGCAAGTCCCATATTTCTAAATAGTTTATTCACTTTCAATTTCAGCAATTGCTCCTGCTCCATTTTTCCCAAATGGAACAGCCATCAGTGCGCCTTGTCTTGTTCATTTTGACTTTTTAATAACATTAATTAAAAGTCCACAATTCCCCCTCCTTAAACTCTCTTGTTCTCCATTAGATCGGAGTCCGGAGACCGAGTTCCGTTCGCTGGCCTGGCCAACGCCTGGACAAACAAAGGTAGCGGCTTCGTGGAAGGCAAAAATGAAGAAAAATTGAGAAGGGAACCGAGTTCGGCACATGCCGAAGGCTGTATACTCTTTTAGTCTGTAAGCAAGATTCCACTCCATTGTGAAGAAAGGAAGTGTCACATAATTAAAGGACTGTCTGTAATAATCAAGAATGACACAGATGAAACTGTTACATATTTTTCTGATGTATATTTGGGAATTAATTAACAATAATTACACTTAAATGTTGTATGTAAATTCAATATTGAATGCTAAAAGCTTATTTGCAAAGGTTACAAAATAAATCATTAAATACGTAATTGCTAGTATTTGATTCCCTTAAGTTAGCACTTTTATTGTAAGCCCTTTCCTCAGTGTAGGCCCGAATCAGTAACGAGGCTAGCGAAGGACCAGAAGGCCAGAAGAACTGAAACAACCAAATATTAATGAATGGGCAAATAAGGCGACGAGAGCTCCGCCTAACCGGCGCAGGACGAGCCAACCCATTCATTACCTTCCAGGACACTTAGCACCACCCCGGCAGCCCGGCACGTCTTTCAGGCCGCTTTCCCTCGCTTATGTAACGGTATAAATTTCTAGTTAATTAATCACCTTTCGCTTTGTTTATGGCTAATTTAATTAATTTTATGTCTTTTATTGTTTCTTGTTGCTTCGAAGTTGGGAGCTCGGATACGGATACGGATGCGGATGCGGAAACGGATGCCAAGGATTTGAAATGGAAATGGAAAAGGAATAAAAATACGAATTGTGCATGAGGTAGAGGATGAGGAGAAGAGCAGGAGTGCCCAACCCTTGGAATAGTCGCAAAAATTATTCATTAACCTTTTGGCTCTTTGTGGAATTTGTTGCTCAGATACAAGGTTGAGTTTCCTACAAACTTTTTGCGATTTGATATGGCTTTGAGTTTGCCTGGAAGCTAAGCTATAGCCAGTATTTCAAAAATATTCAATGATATTTTATTCAATGATATTTTAACCGCAATTATTTACTCAGATTTATTTAAAAGCCTTTTAATTTGTCTTTCTTTAAAGAATTAATAAGAGAATGCAGATACTAATCTAAGCTCTGATATTTGGCTTTCCCAGAGCTGCAACTGCAGTGGCTCGCACTGAAGCCCCTAAGTGACCCTTGGATTTGTATGGGCCTCTCAGCTCTTTACCTTTCGCCTTGGCCCTGGCCATTGACCTGGCTCTCTGTGTGTGTGCTGGCCAGAGGTGCCGCCGGCTTATTTGACTTCGGATGACTTGCAAGTTGCGGCTGCAGTCGCTGGCAGCTTTCCTCCGACTCGTCTTCGTCTCTTTACGTTTGTATACATATTTTTTTTATTGTTTAAAGCATAAAGTACAATACAATGTAATAATAAATTAATTATTTACTTTAAATATGTTTTATACACGAGCTGCGGGCATGAAAGGGCACTTTTCACGCTTCCATGGTAGCTTCTTTGTTCTCTTTGTGTGTGTGTGAGTGATATGTAGTGACGGTGATTGTGACGTGATGATCTGTGATTTGGTGACGGCGCTCCCGCCTGGCCCCCGGACTTTCACTTTATGGCAACGGTGGGGGGCAGGCGGTGCTCCGCGGATGAGGCAGCAATAAATAGGTTCAAGCGGCGCTGATGAGTTCGATGCTAACTAGTGACTGACTAATGCTTGGCCTCCTCCTCGCCGACCACAATGGGCTCGATCTCCTTGACCTCGGCGGGCGTCTCCTCCTCGTTCTCCGGGTTCTCTGGCAGCACTCGCACCTCCACGCGGGTCGACGAGCTGGAAGACTGCTCCTCCTCGTTGTCATCCGCCTCCTGCTGGTCCTCCCCCTCATGATCGTGCTCCGAATGGGCATCCGAGCGGCTCTGGGCCTTGTGGTTCTGGGGCAGACCCTGCTGCTGCTGCTGCGGCTGCTCGATGGCCGTGAGGATGGACTGCAGCAGGCCCTGCGATAGGATCTCCTCGTGGTTGGCATCCCCGCTGGATACACCCGGAGCATTGTTCAAGGAACCGCCGAACTGCACCTGGAAGTTCTGCGTCGGCTGCTGGCCGGCGCCCAGCTGAATGCTCTGCGATTTCTGGGCCGAGAGCACATCGAGTCCGTCCAGACCGGGCAGCTGCTGGGGATCCGTGCCGTCGGGCAGGGCGGCCACTGCGTTCTTCTGCGAGGCGTAGCCGGCATGGTCGAAGTTGTCAATGTCGTTGCCGGAGGGCGGCGGTCCGTAGCTGTCAGCCGGACCGGAGACCAGCTGCTGGGTGTGCTGCTCGGCCACCGGAATGCTCTGGGAGATGGCATTGAAGGCTCCAGCGGAGGCCGCCGACACGCTGCCGAACTGCTGCTGCAACTGCTGCAGCTGCTGTTGCTGCTGCTGCTGCTGCTGCTGCTGAACCTGGTAGCCGCTGCTGCTCACCACATTGGGTCCGTGTCCGCAATCGTGGACGATGATGGGCTGTGGCTGCTGCTGCTGCTGGAAGGGCAGCTGGCTGAAGCGGGGTGCCTGCTGCGGCAGGGGCAGACCCTGGGCGTGGAACTGGGAGGCGCTGTAGCTGTTCTCAGCGTGGTGGTGATGCTGCTGCTGCTGCTGCTGCTGGAAGAAGAGTGGCGGCGGTGGGGCCGCTGGCAGGTACTGCTGGGTGGGTGGTGGCGGCGGTCCCAGGGGTCGCACGTTGGCCACTGGTGGCGGAGGAGGCAGATACTGCGGCTCTGGCGGTCCAAACGGCTTCTGGTGTCCAAAGGAGGGTCCTGGCTGTGGTGCTGGCAGCTGCTGTTGCAGGATCACCTGCTGGGTCTGAGGCGGCGGCGGCGGCTGGTAGAGAGCCTGAGGAGCGGGCAGCGCCGGTGGTGGTCCTGCCAAAGCAATCTCATTAGCGGCGGGGGGAATGTAGGTGGCGGGCTGCTGCGGCGGCTTCACTCCAAACTGATCCAGATGCTGCACGGTGGCTCCGATGGATTCGAGTAGGCCAGAGGGCACGGGCGGGCGGTAGGCCACCGGCTTGTTGGGCTGCCCGGCTCCGTGCTGGGGGAAGGGCTGAGGGTTGCCGGAGGGCGGCGGACCGTACTGGATGTTCACGTTGGACTGCGAGTGGCTGTTGGCATGGCTGCTGCTGGTGAGAGCAGCGAACTGAGGCGGCGGTGGTCCGTAGTTGCCGCCGGGTGGCGGAGGCGGGGGTCCGTAGTTGCCGCTGGGCGGAGGTGGAGGAGGTCCATAGTTACCGCTTGGCGGTCCGGAGTGGCCAATGGTCTGATACTTCTGGGCGTGCACTGACCTAGGATCGAAGGAGTCCAGCGGGGGCTTGGAGTACGAGTCATCCAGGGAGCCAATGGCGGCCTGTAGGGAAAGAAATTAAATGTATATAGTATCTACTTTCTTAGTATCACCTTCCCACTCCCCACCCACCTGCAGAGTCTCCGTTTCGATGGAGTTACCACCTGGTCCGGTGATCACCTGGGCGCCACCATCGCTGCCGCCTTGGAGGGCCACGGCCACGAGCTGCTCGTCCGAGAGTCCGTCGATGATGCTGCCACCATTTCCGCTTCCGGTGGAGCCTCCCACGCTGTACTGGGTTGCAAAGCCTCCGCCTCCGATGCCACCGCCATGTCCCTGGGCCACCTGACTATAGCCACCCTGGGTCTCGATGTGGTTCTGCTCCACGTAGGCACCGATGGGAGCCGGGATGGGCTTCCAGCCGTCGCAGGCCGTGTGGAAAGGCGCCTGGGAGCCGCTCACGCTGTGCGTGTGTCCCGAGGCATCGATCTGGATCTGCACCTGCTTCACGGGCCCGGGGCCACTGGGTCCCGATGGTCCCGAGGGTCCGCCATGGTGTCCTCCGTGCAGGATGATGGTGGTGGCCGGCGGCGGAGGTCCGGGCAGGGACACTGGCAGTGGCGGCGGTCCATAGTTGGGCGGCGGAGCGTCGTAGATGGGCTTAGGAGGCAGGTTCAGCGGTCCAGAGGCCGGTGGGCCGTACGAGGTAGCCGGCTGGTGGGCGGGCTTGAACAGGGGAGCTGCGTGCGGCGAAGGCAGCAGCTGTGGTGGCGGCGGCGGTCCGTACTGTGGCTTCGGGGGACCGTACTGCGGTGCCGGGCGGTGCTGGATCTTCTGCGGCGGCGGACCGTACTGTTGAGGTGGTGGAGGACCGTACTGTGGAGCGGGCTGGGGTGGAGGTCCGTACTGAGGGGCAGGCTGCGGAGGAGGTCCATACTGAGGAGCAGGCTTGGGCGGGGGTCCGTACTGGGGAGCGGGCTTGTGGTGGATGTGGGGTGGCCCGTAGAACGGCTTGGGCACTCCGAAGTGCGTCTTGATCTGCTCGTGGAATCCGCCTCCACCACCACCACCACCACCGCCGCCTCCTCCCAGGAAGTTCAGCTTGGGCGGGCCGTATTTCAGGGCCGGCGGTCCATATTCCCGGAAGGGAATCTGCTGCGGCACTCCGTACTCCCGATGGGGCACGTGCTGCTGCTGCGGCGGCGGTCCATACTGGGGAGCGGGACGCGGCGGCGGTCCGTAGGTGTCGAATCCGGCCTCTCGGCGCTTCAACTCCTTGCCACTCAGTACCGCTTGGGCGGCGCAGAAGCAGAGCGTCGCCAGCAACGTCAGGCGGAGCAGCATCTGAGGGAAATCAAAGAGCAAGGTGAGACTGTATTCCAAACTGAGGTGCAAGGATAGGGAGGAGTCAGGAGTTCCTACTCAAGGCAAGCCAGAAAATATTAACTCTGTTATTTTCAACAGATTTCCAGAGATTTTTGGTATATATTTCCTCGTAAAAACCCCATAGCCTGCAGGGAAGTAATGCTCTACTAATGAGAATTGGAAACTCCATTGTTTTCAACTGACTTGCAGGGATTTTTTGTATGTAGTTCCTCGTAAAAAACCCCAGAGCCTGCAGGAAAGTAATGCTCTACTAATGAGAATTGGAAACTCCATTGTTTTCAACTGATTTCCAGAGGTTTTTGGTATATATTTCCTAGAAAAAACCCAAAAGCCTGCAGGAACGTAATGCTCTACTAATGAGCATTGGAAACTCCATTGTTTTCAACTGATTTCCAGAGATTTTTTGTATGTCTTTCCTAGAAAAAACCCCAGAGCCTGCAGGAAAGTAATGCTCTACTAATGAGTATTGGAAACCGAAAAAAACCCATCGTTAGCACGGCTATCCCCCTCGAACAGGGGCCTCTACTATCTAGTATCTAGTTTCCGTCCATCATTGCAGGTGGCCTAGGCCTCAACCCTTCAACGGCAGCCTCCCATTTGTCAGCTGTCTCGGCGACCTTTTTCTGACCGCCGCCAACTTGTCAGCCTGTCAAGGCGAAACCGGGCCGGATCATGGGTCACAGGTCCTCGGTCTATTCGTCGGCTTTGTCAGGTGTCGTTTTCAGCCAGTATGTGTGTGTGTGTTTAATCTGCGCTAATCTGCGAACTTGCAACCAAACAGCCTCAACACTAAGCAGCAAAATCAGGGCCTAACTAATCTTTAAACGGGGTTAAAGCCAGCACTTAAGTGTTGGTTTGAACATACAAATTAATTAGGATTACAAAATCACACAGTGCTAGCTTACAACATCGAATTAAGGTTTTATAAATGTGTTTTAAGTAAGTGAAATATTTTATATAATCCATAAACCTCAAGTTCGACAATAAAAACGGCTGTTTAAGCTTGCTTTATGTCTACTAAATTACTATTACTTTATAATAGGGTTTAAATTATAATTATTCTGCTGGGTTTAGTCTCTTTTTAAATATTTCGATTCAGTTTAAGCTGTAGCTTATTTCATAATAATTATAATAAATAACACAAGCTTTAAAGTTATTATTAAACTCCAGAATCTTTTAAATATAAAGATTATTTACTAATAGAGACCAGGAAATGTCTGAAGTCGATTCTACTAATTTTCATAATCATTTAAGTAATTATTATTATTATACCAACTAAATAAGATTGCAATTATAATTGCTGTTTCGTTTTAGGCCACTAATAGACCCATTAAGTGCTGGCCTGTTGCGTGGTGTAATTGGCACACTCTGCGTATTAGTATTACGCTCTAATTAAAGCATAACCCGGCCACTGTCATCATCATTCACAGCCACATTGATATCGCCATCGGCATGGAATGGATGTCACCGACTCGCTCCGACTCGTCATTATCATCAATAATTCAGCCGGCGGGGCAGTCAGTCGGTCGGCCGGCGATTCGTGCGAAATACAAACAAAGCCACCGAAAGCAGTTTAATTGGCTTTGCGAGTTTGTTTTACAACAAATGAGCCACTCGGAGAGTGGCCAAAACCATATCAGTCAGCGCTTCTTTCAAAATTCCGTCCACAACACCGCCGCGAATTAAGAGAAGACGACCGACCGACCGAGAGACCGACAGACCGCAAGAGGTGACGAAGTCGGAATGCCCTTACGTAAGAAAGTGATCGGTGTGACGCAAGAGGTGAAGGTATTAACGTTTTCGAGATGAAATACAAAAGTTATGGCATCTAAATGGATGGTCAGTAGGGTCATGTAGCAACGTCTTCAATGGAAAAAACCAAAATAAACTAAGTAAACCATGAGAATATATACAAAGACAATTTGTGGAAATATTACTCAGATTAGAATATACTTTCCCTAAGAAATAGTCTTGAAAAAACCCATTACTTCATGACCATTAGCTTTGTGCGCCTCTTGGCCATGTTTACACCCATCTCTTTCCCCTGTTGCGCAACGCTGGCTATCGGGGATCTTTCGAAACGGAAAAATGGAAAAGTGCAGCTCATTGGCCAGCGATGCGCATTGAATACTGGTATTAACAATGGCCCGCCGAAGATGTTACTCTTTGCTGGCACTTTCTGGGTTTTGGCCAGCGGCAGTGTTAGCGGCGTTAAAATGTCATAAGCGGCCCTGAAGAAGCGGCGGCGTCAGCGGCAGCTGGGGAGACGAGACCCGAAAAGTAAACTTTCACTTCGCGCCGTGTATCTGTGTATCTTCGTATCTTGCCGCTCCACGCATCTCTCTCTCTCTCTCTCTCGCTGGTGCTGCTTCTGCTGCGCGGGGATGAGTAGGTGTCACAAATGTTGGCAGTGAAATTATGCGGCGCATAATGAAAATACATTATAAAAGAAATGGCAAACAATTAAAAGGTGCGGGCTTGCTCGGGGCCGGGTACTGCCCCCCAGCGAGGGGTGGCTCTGTGCCCCATTGTCTGTGAACCGTGTGAAGTGACCCGGATGTGGCCGGCACACTAGCGGCTCAATCTCATTGAATCGTCTTTTTTGTAAGACCTTTGAACAGTTGTGCTCAAGATAATAGCAGTCTCAAATTTGCTTGATTGGTTCTGTTTATATTTGAGGCTTCAACTAGAATGAATCTTTCTCTAAGATGTATCTTTAAAATGTAACCTCCTATGTCTTTAATTTTATGTTATTATAAACTACTTTTTTTCATGACCTCCACTGTAAGATATATCTTCATTTACACCACCTGCCCGTGTCTACCCCCCGTCCCCTTGTTACCGGTCACAGTTCACGCGGGCGGTCTTAGGGCCGCTTTCTTCGTCTTGGCCTGGCCAAGTCGCCGTTCGATTTCTGTTCATTAGCATAGGCCACAAATATTTGTTATTGATGCTAAACAATTGACGGCACTGGCACTGGCAGTGGACAGCGGCAGCGCGGCAAACAAATGAGCGGCGGCAGAAAGGCAAATAAACAAATAAACAAATCAACAAATAAACATATAAACATACAAATGGCCGGCGAAACTTTCACTCTCGCCAAGAAAACGCAAATTTAATTCGAAGATGAACGACACAAGGGCCGAGCTTGGCTTGGGACCTGGGGATTGGGTCAAAGGGTTGCCCGGGAGACATATCCCTGCGTGTTGCAAAGTTTTAGCCACAGCTGCCTGCCTGTGCCGGCTGCCTGGAGAAGTCTGGGGGGCCCAAAAGTCGGGAATCGTAATCTGCGTTAATTAAATTTCCCCCCGCAGCCCCCTTGCAGGGAATGCGAAATTATTTATGAATCAATTTCGATAATGAATAAATTAAATCTGCAGACAGAGCCCGGCATTGGCAGCGGCAGTGCCAGCAAATGAATAATCCGGCCCAGGATTCCCGTACAGGATTCCGGGTCCTGCATCAATTTTCATTAGGAGTCCGGGCAACCCTCATCAATTAGCCGGAGAGGCTGTATCCACAAGGTCACGGGGTTAAGGCGCAGGCGTGCCTACCCGAAAAAAAAACAATCGGCAAGTGTGGCCAGTCGAAATACGAAGCTATCAGGCTTAGGTTTTAATTTTCCTGAAGTTCCAAGTAAATCCTTGTAGGAAAATATTAAACAAGAACAAAAAAAAATAAGATTTTAAAAGTCTTAAGCTTTTGAAATTTGAAAACAAGTCTAGCTCTTAGTAGGACCTTCAGATTTATTTCCTTTTATCATAAATCTAAGTTTATTAATCTTCCTTGAACTCTAGTCTGGGGTTTTTGGTATTTTTATTCCAAGCTAGGAAACTCCCATCCATTAATGGGGATTTCGCTGGCATTTATGTATTATTATTCATAATTATTATTATTTTTGTGTTGCCTAATTGGGCTTGTGTTTGAGTTAGCTCCGTAATCCTTTTTTGCACTCGAGTCCAATTAGGAAGCAGTTCTTTACCATGCTAGCAGCTGGTGTTTTTCTTATCCTCGGCACAGAGCACTTGAAAAAAATGCGAATTGTCTCGCACACAGGACTCACAAAGACAAAAATAAATAAATAAATACAAAGACGCGTAACGCTGCGGTTCGGTTCGGTTCGGTTCGCGGGCCGGAGCGCCTCTGCTCGATACAGTTCGGTTCGGTTCGGTTCTGATTACAGCTGATCGGATCTCGCGACGTCCGCTGCTCGTCACTCGCGAGTTGAAAATGCTGCCGCTCGGTTGATAACGCGAGCTCATATAGGTAATAGTCGGCGCCGGCGTCGCTGCCGCCGAGCTGCCGCGCAGCCGCAGATGCGCCGAGTTCGAAACCGAAACCGAAACCGAATCCCAATCCAAAACCGAATCGGAGTCTGAGTCTGAGTCTGAGTCCGAGTCCGAGTCCCCAGCCCAAGCCCAACCGAAACAGAAAGTGAAGAAATTTCGTCAATGTAAAAAAACGACCAAATGAGCAAGTGCGCGCGCCAAAAGGGACAGAGATGCGGAGAGAGTTCCCTCTCTCGACCAGTTTGGCAACGTTTTCACATCGATACTCAGACCTTTGGATACCTTGGAGGTGCCTTGGAGGTCTGCTTGAAGATCGAGGATCTCCGCAGTTCGGAGTTCGGAGTGCGCAGTGCGGAGATCGCACCTCGGAGCCTTGAACGCTTAATGGCTTTCCAAGATCGTCAAGTGGCCGACAGCCAGGAAATGGCTTGGAAAAATCAAGTGTTAGCCAACGCATCTTTTCTAGTACTGCCTTCAAGCCGAAACTACTTAAAACAAATTGTAAATAAATAAGGTTTAACTAAAGTCCAGTGTGCTCGACTATAAGATACCTGGTACACAAAGTTTAGTGGGTGAAATTAAATATTGACATGGCTAAATGACTTTGTCTCTGGGGTAAGGCAGAAGAAAGTTTTGATAAATGAAGACAAATTTTTGCTAGGAACTTTTGAGTAACAGCTATTGGTGCTGCCAACACAAACGTAGATGCTGCAGAAGTTACCGCGTATAAAAATTTTGAAAATATTGACAAATGCAGACAAATGTTGTTTGGAATATGTTGAGATACACCCTTTGGTGCTGCCAACACAAATGAAGATGTTGCAAAAGTTAGTCCGGGTATAAGAATGCAGAAAATTTTGATAAACGCATACAAATGTTGCTTTGAATATGTTGAGTAACTGCCATTGGTGCTGCCAACACAATTGGAGATGTTGCAGAAGTTACTCTATGGATACCGGGTATAAAAATTAATCAGTAAATATTTAAAATTAAAATGTTATTTAATTATTTAAATAAATTCTATAAGTTGTTTAACATAAACATTTCAATATAACTTGTAAAGAACAAAAAGAAACACAAACAATTCTCAGCTTCCAAAACATATATATTTTTGTAATGCTTATATACTAATTGTAGTGAAGTAGTGAATGTTTTGATAGACAACAAATTGAACATAAGAGATTATAGATACTAAATTAAGAAACAAATATTCAGCTTAGTAAACTCTTACCTTCATAAACCTATTTAATACCAGCAAACTTAGTGTCCATTTACCAACTTTATTTAGTTACAAAATTCATTTACAAAAGAATGAACTAAAAACTCCCTTTAAAACCTGCTAATATGAGCATGCTTTCCACTCATTAAAAAATGTAGAATTAATTTAATGGCACTCCTATGGGATTTACATAATTTCCCATGCACACATTACTCAACTTGCCCGGGTTCGATGAGAGTCGATGATTTTCTGGGCCAACGAGCCGGGCAATATTCATGAGTGGCTTCAATGGGCCAAACTGTCAGTAGAACAGTGTCAACACACTTGCCACAATGTCCGATATCGCCCCCGGTTTTTGGTTTTCGGTTTTCTGTGTCTTGAGTTGAGTTGAGTCATAAAAGAGTTTCCCCCTCCCGCAACTCCCAAAGCGAGTCTCGAGAGATCAAGTTTTCCTCCCGCGACAGCCTTCGCGTGACTCGATTTCGCTTTCATTTGCATTTCAGGGGCCACTCTTTTCTCCAAGTCTCTGACTGTGCCTCTTGCCTTGACGACGGCGGCATCGTCATCGCCTGCAACCCCGACCTCAGCGGCAGCATCATCATGATCGTCATGTGGCCAGCCAACGACTTTCCAGACAGGCAAAAACCCAAAAAAATAACCGGGAAAGTAACCTGCATAGGAATCTGCTCATGCTCCCTCCCTCACAGGTAAGCCACCGCACCGAATCCCGAAATACCCTTGGATTGATTCCCACCACAAAGATTATTATATAACAGAAATAAAGAAAATTATAGTTATCGCAGGCTGATGAGTGGCAAATCGCAAACAACTCTCTTCGAGGGTATTTTGACGAATAAATAAATGCCGGCGGCTGGTCATTTGGTGACCCTCTTCCCTCCTGGCCAGGTTACTTCACTGCTGTTGCTGCTGCTGCTGCGGCCAAGTTTGGACTTCCTGGCTGTTGCATCTTGTGACCAGTCGCCGTCGCAACTGGCGGCTAGGAACAAGCAACCAGCAACATGCAACTTAAGTGGCAATATTTATCCGCCGCATCTGTTGTCCGCCGCGTTGCTTTTGTCATTACACATCTACAAAATATCTCCATGCAGCTTTACCTACCAATCGCAGGAAGAGAAGTCAATCCACAAGGCACTTTCCTTGGCGAATAAGGGATCGCTATTTTTCCGATGAAGGAAAAAGCCATAACTTAACATATCTAAGTCGAGAGATTCGATAGATATCGTTTTTCGCCAGAAGACGAGTGCAGCAGATATAAACACTCCGTTTCGCTACAAATCAAACTATACTTAAGTACAACTGAAACTGATTTCGAGGCATAAAATGGGAAATTAAAAGTCAAATCTTCAATTTCGAGCTGCAATTTAGTGGGCAAGGGTACCTTCTTTAGTTTATGAGCTTGTTTTGGAGTTTACTGAGCTATAAAAAGACTTTATTGCGGAACTTAAACCCACGAAAAACAATGGTCATATAGGAATGCCTTATAGTTGAATGCATTGATAATATAATCTGGGACAGCGAACAAATTGTCAGGGAGAAATTTCACAGCGAGTACAAAATTAGAGTTGGCATCAGTGGGTTAAATTGAACCTTTTATATAGCTTATGCTATAACAGCCAGAGACTTGCAACATAATTTACTTTTAAAGCAATCTGTGATTTTTCTAAAAGTATTGTTTGCATGTTAAGTCTCTGGTAAGTATTGGCACCTATTTTTTTGAGCACCTCAGGTACAGTGAAACGCCGCTGGCGTTGCTCTCGATTGGGATAACCTGATCCGGATTCGGCCGAGCCTCGAGAGCCGCGCGCCAGATCCCAATCCGACACGCACAAAACAATTGAGAAAATATTTAAAGAAGTGAAATTGCATTCCAACGACATGAGGTGGCTTTCTGCTGAGCTGGAGCTGGTGTTTTTTTCATCTTATTTGTTTATTTTATTTATTTTTATTTATTTCTGTAGCTGCTGCGCCCCGGCCTCGCCCACATTCGGTGCGGAGAGAGCAGAGGCCCTTGACGCGACGCGGTTTCAGGTGAAGTCGCACAATTATGCGGGTCCAGTCCCGGTGCCTGTCCATCTGTCTCTCTCGTGGCTCTCGCCGTTTCTCTGCCATCTCTGTCTCAGCATCGCAGCCGCTTTATATAATGACGCAGGTATTACGCAATCCGCTTTCTTCTGCCGCAAGGCGCACAGTGCGTCGAATCGCTGGAAATACGCCACAAGACGATCTCGCAGGTGATCTCGGTAATGACTTCATAACTATGTACAGGTTGCTGCCAACGAATGTGTTTGCCTAATTTTTTATTATTAATTAACTTAGGCACTTGAGTCTTTATAATCAATAAATATTTAATTTCTTATCTTTATTATTGCACAAATTTGAATTTGTTTATCCCTGGAATATTTTATTTACTAACTTAATAGCAAACATAACAAAAATAATGTTTATCTTTTCAGCCACAAAAATTAATCCTGGCTGATATGTGTCGACCTGATTAATAAAATTAAGAATTACGAAATTTCTGAACAAACAAAAAAAATTAAATGAGCGCAAATTGGTATTTTTACTAGTCGCATAGTGGGGCAAAATTCGAATCAAACAGTACATAAATTATTATTAAAGAATAATTATTAAAGAAGTTCTAAGCTTTGCAAAAATATGAGATATTTTTAAGCCAAAATATCTTTTAAAATGTTAAAAATAATAAACATCTACAAATACATGTTTATTTACATATAATGATTAAGCACATTTAGCAGAAAATATCGATTTATCAATACTGTATCGATATTTGAGTCAAAAGTCGATCTATAAATCAATGTTTTAACTTTACGGTATATGTATGTGCGAAAAATCGATATTCTTTTAGATATATCGGTCCCAGAAAATGAAGAAGAACAAAAGAAAATTATATGTCGGAGTTATTTCAATAAGATTAATAACGTATCGATATTTGAGGAGAAAGCCTATATATAAATAAATTTTTTTAACTTTTCGGTATATGTACATATATGCAATAAATCGTTATTCTGATAAATATAAGACCAAGAAAAGAAGAAGAAAAGTATAACAAATAAGACTTTATTTATTGAATATCAATAATATCAATTGTTAAAGTGATATTTTTCGAAATTTAAATAATCGATATATTATTTGAAATTATTTCAAAATGATATAAAGCCCCAACTGTATGTCAATATATAATATCGAATTTTTGTTCGCTCGATATATAGTATATACATCCCTATTATCAAACTGATAAAAATTAGAGTTCGTCTCAGATATAATCCCGACTATTTTGGTGCGTAATATCTCACTGTGGGCGAGTGCTGTGCTCCAAAAAAAGAAAAAAAAAACCATTGATTGCCAAGCACAATTGTCATTTCTATTAGCATTGCTCCGCTTTCACAACTGTGCCTGGTACTTCCCCTTGCCCGATGCCTTCGCCGTCGCCATCGCCATCGCCGCCGACGCTCCTGGGCCTGTTTATTTCAGTTGCTGCTATTAGTTTTGCGACCGAGTCTCGCAATTCGCTTTAATTAATGCTAATTAAATGCGCTTATCGCCGCGCGGCGGCTTATCAGCCAGCGCCCAGCCCTGCCGACTCGGATTCGTACTAGCACTCCGATTCGGGTTCCGGAGTTCCACAACTTCCGAGCTGCTAATACGGATTCCGAAACCCCATTGCCTTTCGCATGCCTTTCGAACGCTTAATTTTATGTTAATCAGCAGCCGCCTCCGACATCAGCCTCCGCCTGCCATCGGTTTCTGGAGGGGCTAATGCAAATGAGACCTCGCCCCGGATTTCCACCTCTGCGCCCATTTCCATTCATATTCGTACTTGGGACAATCAAAAACGCAATGCAGAATAGAAAATTCATAAATATGTTTATGCCATTCCCGGCAGTTGGGACATTTCTGCCGAAGAATCCACTTGGGATGCTCGGGGTACAGTACTGTTCGAAATTTCCCAGCTATTAGGGTGTTCCTGCCAGAATCTCTAGATAAAAAGCATAATTAATATTTAAATATTCCTAAAGTGAAATTATAGAAGTCCCTCTTATCCTTGTTTTTGCATCTGTTGAACTTGATCTTGAATTACATTTAAATCAATGTTTCCGATAGTTAACGATAATAACGATATTTACTCATATTTGGCCAAGTGATTCAGCAAACCTGTTTCCCCATCTACAATCCCACTGACTTATTGGCCCCGAAAAGCGACACAGGGCAGCATTCAGAGCCAGACGACAAACAATAATTGAGAGTCTCGAGGACCTGGCCCCTGCAGCCTATTGATCCACCTTGTCTTGCCCGAACCTTCAGTATTTATGGATGGGATTGGGGGACACTTGGAAGCTCGCATAGTTAACTCACATCCACTCACAGAACATTTCCTACATAAATATCTCGTTTATTAACTTTGAATTTCGGGCGCTATGTTGGCGCTGTCAACATTTGCCATTTCAATTTGGGCGCACGCATCTCATTTGCATTCCCAATAATGCTCCGGAGCGGGGGCGCTGGGCTGGCTTGTGGCATTGGGTTCTCGGGTGGATTCCTCATTACGACACTTGAGCTGAGTGGAGAGTGGTTGTAGTTGAGCGGAGTCAGATCCATGGGAAAAGCAGGGCCATGCCCATGCGGCGTGAACACATTTCCCAGGCATCTTTAGGCTGTTGCAGATTTATGTTGCGTTGCTGCGTCGGCCATAAATTACCATATTAATAGCTGAGAGGTGTTAAGCGCGGAAGCGAACGCAACCAGCCCAAAAAAACAAAAATTATAAATGTTCAGCTCGAAATGCCGAAGACCCAAACGAGACGGGATTATGCAGCTGCGGCTGCTGCCCAACGCCCAAGACCAAACATAACCATCCCAGCAGACACACATCGCACATATCGCACCATTGACTGACTGACTTCACGTTGGCCAAAACGAAAAGAAACGCGCATTTGCCATGGCGTACAGCAAGTGTCGGCCCTCCGCGACTTTCACCCATTGCACAAAATGTGGTCAACTGTCGAGATCGTACAGTGAAAGCTCCCTCAGACGGAAGGGCGGTGCTTATCTCATCTTCTGAAACGTTTAAAGCAGAGCAACAGCCTGAAAAACAGGAGAAAAACACGAGGAAACAAGCTTAAAAAAAAGGCGAAAAGAATATAACATTTTTTTTTTGTTTAATGTAGACCTTAATGATATTTTAATATAATAATATATTGGCTAGGTAATTATAGTCACCTATAGGTGCTTACAGTATTCCTGCAACATTTTGCATTCATAAAAACTAATGGCTATAAATAGTATAATATATAAATAATAAAGCAATCACATTTCCCTTTTTTTTTAATAGAGTTCAAACTGAATTAATTCCTAATATTCAGCAGCAGATTTATAGCTAAAGTTCAAGTTTATTTATTGTAAAACACCAGAAGGTACAAAGTAGAAACTGACTACAACAAGACACTGCAAAAAGGTAACTAATACGTCTTAAACACAGTCTAAGCTCTTAATACTTTCGGGTTTTCTTACTGTTAAATCTTCTCTATGTTACACCAATATTTATGCTATTTTAAAATGTTTTTTAAGTTAAGTAAGCCTTAGTTCCTTAGATGAATTCCTCCTTGGCTGGCCATTTTAAAGCCACAGCTGCTGGCCCTCCGAACAAACCAAATGAAAGGCTTGTCAAGTGCCAAAAGGGTCCCAAAATCGAAATTGTCACCGCTGTTGTGGCTACAGTTTTCCGGGTTCCGGATTCGACTCTCTTATGTCATCCGGAATGGGCCCTCTCCGACCGGCCTGTCATCTGCAATCGTTAATCACCTGTGTGCCAAGCTCCATCGGCAGGTAGCCAGCCTGTTGCGTCCCAGTGTGAGCCGTGTTTTCCATTTCATTTCGGGCATGTGTTCAATTAACTTTCACTGTTCACTGTTCACTGTTTGCTGTTCACCGCTGAGTGGCCAACGCCTCGCGGCGCCCTTCGCGGGTTCTCGCCCTCTTCCCGGCTGAAGCTAATTTCGGTGCACGCCTTACTTTCGATCATCGGCATCGACACTGAGCGCATTTTGTGATCAGATCACACAATTTCATTTTTATTTATAAAATTTATAATTCAATTTATTACTATTATATATTATTATTTTATTGTATGGCTATAGAGTCAAATAATACATTTTTGCATAGTTATAAAATAAGGTTTAGTTTTTGGAAAGATCAACCTGCAAGCTGCTGTTTAAAAATCATTCAAAATGTAATATCAAATTTAAAGGAGCACACTAAAATATATATGAAGTATTGTAAGCTTTACTATCATCTTTAAATAAAATAATAAATAAATAATATATGAAGTATATAAACATGCGATTTATTTAATTGAAATATTTCTTTCCTTAATTCTTTGTTTTAAAGTCTACTAAACTTGTTTTAAAATGTGCCTTTCATATTTCTTGAATTTAACATTTTATTTTTTCAATATTCTTTTAATGTTACAAAGTTTTTCAATTATTTCGTTGGGCTTTAGCTCAATTGTTTACAGTGTGATTTGCGGGGAGAAGTGAGCTTGAGGGCAACACCTAAGGAGAAGAGGAGAACAATCGCCCGTCGAGTACCGTCCATTGTCTATTTTTCTTCGTCTCATTATTGGCCGGGTCAGGTAGATAAGTTAAAAATCTTAACAACTCGTCAAAGCGCGCCGATCGCCTGGGGATCCGCTGTGAGAAACCTGACATAAGAGCTACCCGACAAGACTGAGTTGCGACTCCGATATACGTATATCTCCGAGTGCTCATTTGAACCGAAATATTTCGTAGAAATTGCCCAAGCTCTTAATTATAATGTTTGTATAACCGAAAACGATTCATAAATCATTATTTCCAATTAAAATATTACGTTGTTCAATTATTGGCCCAAATAATGTGGACATTAAATAATTAAACCTCAGCTATCTAAACCTTGTAAGCCGAACGTCCAACTACTTATCGGTATTTAATACCTTGATGGTTCCCGGACAACTTAATTGCCTTTTGCTCCCAATCCCTTCAAGCCATAATCTTCGCAATGCATTCTAAGCAGAGAGTCAGAATTCCTAGAAGTCCATTGTTTGCATTTAGTGCTATTGAAGGATTCCTAAATATTAAGCTTAATCCTTCTAATAAGTTCCTGCGTAAGCGGCTTACCCTCGGGCCTCGATGTATGGTTAATTTGCTGGTATTTCGGGGGCCGAATCACGGCGCTGCAAGTCACTCAGTCGTTGCATTGTTCGCTTTGACAGAATTTCCGTTTTCTTGGTAGAATCTTAAAAACAAATCCTTCTCACAAATGGCCGAGACCGAGAATATGGAGTTGCATTGCCGCACAGCAAGTGCGTGCGGAGCCGCCTTCACATCCAATTCCACATCCATTTCCACTTCCATTTCCGCAGCCACAGTGGTGTGGGAGCAGCGCATTATGCCTTCTTAATATCGATATTTCGATAGTGTACCTATATTTATCGCCAATGATAGTATTTGAATTGAAATCCATATTCTGTTTAATATATCAGACCAATATAATTTATTAAATAAATAAACTAAATAACAATTCTCCAACATTTTTCGATAATAATCACTTTTTAATCAATGCCAATCTTTTCGATATTGAATATTTCAACTTCCAAAGCTTGAGTATAGTTTTTTGTTTTCAATGTAACATATCGGACTTTTCTTCTCTATAAACATCTTTATATTGAACTTAAAAGTTAATAAGTCATATTACAAATTCACTAAAAATATTATTTGATGTTTAAACTTTCGATATAAGAAAGATTGAGGGAGAGACCTTTCTCTCAATCTATGTTCATCTCTATCGACGTTTGGTAATAAAATGCAGTGGATTTTGGGGATCGGCACCACTGTGCATTTCCAACAGAAGCTTCGCTGTCATGACAACTTTTGAAAGTCGCGTGATGGAGCATGGAACATGGGGCACGAAGAATCAAGCATCGAGCATCGAGCGATTATGCGCTTTGTAAGTCCGTTGTAATAAGTCCCAAGCCTCTTTGTTTGCTAGCTCCGAGTGTCAGCAGTTCAGAAACTTATTCTCAGAAAATGATAATACGCTGCAACTCATCTTGATGTACACCTGCAGAAGGTAGTAGAGTCAGTGTCAGTCAGAGTGAATTATGACTCCAATAATATATTCTACATAAGTGTGCCTAAGTATATTTAATTATTATATTTAATATGTAACGTATAGAATATTAATAAACCTTAATTTAACCTGATAAATAATTTATTATTACGACAATTAACTTTCCGTTTCTGTGACCTTGATGCCTGATCTTATTTCTTGCCGTGCACAGGCCAAGTTGCCCAGCGGAAAGATGGGAGTGTTGCTGTGTTGGCATTTGGGCGAAAGTGCAAACAGCAGCGGCGGCGCTCTCGAAAAGTGCAAATATCTGGCAGTGGGCTTGCTACGTCTCCGCTCCGCCCCACAGCCACCAAATCCAGTATAATTTGGAGCACGCAACTGCGGTCTCCATGGTCTCCACGGTCCCCGAACGGTCGGATACCGATGGGCAGAGGGCCATGGGGTGCCAAAATCAAATAACATTTGCCATAATTACACAAGTACTCGACTATGTTTCTGCTTATTTATTTGCACACTCGCACACAAGCTGCCAAGCTGCAGGAGATGTCTGCGGATCGGGTCGGGTCTGGGATACCGTTTCGTTCCCGTCCCGGACTTGGGCGGCGTCCCCTTTGCAACACACACACACACACACACTTTCCTTGCCACATTTTTGCGTATGCAAATATTTTCACATCTTCGCAGAGCTTCTCAAGGCACTTCCGCACCTTTCACCTGACAAATGCCCTCGCTGTAGGCTAGCTGGATCGAGGAACACCCAGTGATCAAGAAATCAGACTTCCATGAGATCTTATTCGCAACAAATATAAAGTTATAGGAGACCTACAACCACAACTTTATCAACAATATTAATATAATTTATATTTATTTATAATGCCAAAAAGAATATTAATATTTAGGGTATGTGAAGTTCGGCCTGCCTGCTGTGGTATTTTACAGATTTGCCAACAGCCTTGGTATTGACTCCCCGGGATGCTGTCTCCGCCCGTCCCCCAAATCGTTGTCACCCCGTCTTCCATAGCGATTCCCGTGGACTCTTTTGTTTGTCTACCTGTTGTCTGTTTAGACTTGGTCTTGGTCTTGCCAGGGCCCCGGTCTCTGTCACCGTCACAGTGCATAATTGAAATGCAAATACCGAGATGGCTGCAACGACAACACCAAAAATACGGCAAATACGGCAGAAATAAAGGCAGACGAGCGACCGACCTGAGGGTGCAAGTGCACATATTATATATTTTTGTGTGCTTCGTTTGGGGCCAGGGCTTGGCCAACTCGAACCCCGGCCCATGATGCAATTACCCACAATGGGCCACTTAACACTGGGGTTGCATAAACGGGGCCCGGATCCGATGATGTCCGGGATTGGCTCGGTGTAAATACCAAAAAAAAAAGGGGCTAAGCCGTAAGGTAAACGAAAGAGATTCTCTTGCTCCGCTGATTAAATGTTTTTCCAGCGATCAACTACCTCCTCCTGCCACTTCGCCGTTTGTTGTTCAATTGGTCAAAAAGAAAAGCGCTGGTAATCAGCGGAGCACTGGACCAGTAATCAGTGAAAATGGCCCGTGGACCATCATAACTTGCGCGGGGCACCGTAACTTTTTCATAACTCAGAAATAAGCGAACAGAAAGATGTTATAATCGGGCGCACAGCAAAAAAAAAAAGACTGATCACCTTTCAGATGACATAAAAAGATGAAACTCGGTCGGATAATTAGGGTTAAGCACTAGTGGCCCACGTGTTTGATCGTTTTCCCCCAGAAACGATATGCATTTTACGATACAAATAGCCATTTAAAGGTTGTGCTCTGGTTTCTTTGAAAAACAAAAATATTTATATAACAAAACATATACAGGTTGATCTTCGATATAAATCGCAGCAACGGTTGTTGCAAAGAATGCTCTAGAAATTCCCAAGGCTGAATTCTGAGATGCGCAAATGTTGAGACTAGGAATGTTGGTCGAGAGAAAAGTCTAAAAGTGAGTAAAACGAATTGATAATATAATAAAAATAACGGTAAAAGTCTATATTATGGAATAATATTCCATAAAATTGTATTTAATCTATTTGTCTTCTTTTTCAATAATTTTGGTCCGATATATACTATAGAAAATCGATCATACAACACTCAAACGTCGTTGCAGCATCGTTATATCCATAGTATCCCCTATCCCTGGACGAAGCTCGAATTAGGTTAAAAAAATCAAGACTACCAAGACCTCAAGTTGCATATAAAGCCGAATGTATATAAATATAAAGAATAGGAAACTGGTAAGTTATTTGCCGCGTTTATGCTCTGATTGTAAAAGAATTTTACTCAATCAAACTGAAAAATAGTATAAATCCCGGACCATCTAGCTTAAATCTGATTATTTCCTGTCTTACCACATTGCCACGATAACCCGGTAACGATTGCTTTAGCCCCCAGAGGAAACTAATGCAATCGAGGCGGGGATTGTCTATCGATTGCGCGACGGGGCTTTGCATAATTTTATTGGTGCTACAATGGGGGCAAACAATTAAAAGGCAAACAAAATATTGCCCCCAGCAGCGGGCCAACATCGCGGCGATGACAATGACAACGACAACGACAACAACTCGTTGGTCAATTTCATTGTGTTGACTTTGTAATCCCAGCAGCAACGAACTACAAACAAATCAGCAGCAGGCGGCCAACAATAGTGGGCAAATCAAATTATTTAGTCGCCGACAGTTTAATCATTTTGGCCACTCTAAAAAATGTTTCTTAATATTTACCCAAAAAAAAACAAACTAACATTAGGTGGCACGATTCATAAATAATTATTTTCTTTATGGCTGTATCGGAAAGCAGGAAACTATCTCTGACTAGGGCTCTCTTTTTTATCTTGAGTCTGTGCGTGCATCTGGCAGATACTGTAGCTCGGTCTACAAGTGCGCCTCGTAAATCTGCAAATCAATTTGACCCAAGTTGCAGATAAATTTATGTATGAAAGCCTCTGGTCATGGGCCGTTACCAAACAAAAATTAGAGCCATTTATTTTGTTATCGGTGCTGTGAAAACACACACTCATGATTTCCAAACCGTTGTATATCGAGAGAACAAATGTGTGTGTGCTTGTGGGAGAGTTTACTGTAATTATAATTATAATCAACACAGGACCTAGTGGAGCTTAAAGGAAGGAAAACTGGAGCGTTTAAAGCGAAGGCTGTAACAAAATAAATCATAAAGAAACTTCAACAGCAGACTTTTCTGTTTTATGAGGTGGCCAGCCGTCCATCATCTGTAGCCTTGCTCACCGAATTCAAATACCAAACATCTTGCCCCATGATTATTCAATTTTTGTCGCGTGCACCTGAAAGTTTAACAGCATCTTTTTGCCAATGACCTTCGGGGCCCTAATCCAGGGCCTTCGACGAGGGTAACTTGAAGGCCTTCTAGTACGTGACCAAGTCGGGGCATAATCCCACATATAGATTTAAATTATAATATATATTTTTTAATATTTGTAAGAGTTTTCCAAGTAAGACTCTTGGATACGTAGCTTGTCAAGAGGATACTTTTTCGACAAAGCATTGGCCATCTCGGAGGCAGGGGGAGAGCCTGAAGTGGCAGCTGGGCTTGGGGTTCGAAACTGTGTCTTTCATTAGCTGACAAAACAACTGGGGCCCGGGAAAGTTGCCGGAACAGTTGCTGAAGTGTATCTGGTTCCCTTTATAGTTGGCCAGGAGCCCCGACAGATACTTAGATGCTGCTCGGATACTTGGATAGGCAGATACGGGCGCCAGTTCCCAGGACTGCGCTTCCGGCTTCCTCTAAGTAATTAAGCCAAAAAAGTATCTCTTATCCATGAGATACCCCCATGGAGCCGCCCGTAATGGCAGCGGCAGTAACGGAGTCTTTGTATATGCATCTGGAGAGTTGCTCTCTTGACGCATTTGCATGCTTATTACTTATTCTTTATGTCCTATGTTTGTTTGCTCTCATTTCGGGCATTTCGGCCATATCCCGCACTGCCCTCGCCATCGCCCTCAGCCTGGCCCTGGACTCGTCCTGGCTTCGACTCCTCGTCGCTTGTCATAATTCCGAGCATTTACCATGTTTCTCTTGTCCAAATTGTCAGAGTTGTCAACTTGTTTATTGCATTTCAGTTTGTCATATAAGCCAGAGCGATGTGGGCGCTGGGGAGAGGGGGTTTCAGTTTCAGTTTCAGTTTCTGGAATCTGGAATCTGGGCCAAAACACTCCGATGGAGGCGGCTGGCTTACGGCTCCCCAACGCACGGAAACTTTTCATTGACGTTGATGAAGTTGTTGCTGCTGCTGCTGGTGCTGGTGCTGGTGCCTTTTGTGGCTTTTGCATTTTATAGAAACTGTCAAATAATAAAGCTTATTTGCATATTTTTCGCAGAGCTGTACAGCTATTTTTTCTCTCCCCCTTCTATCCGCTCCTGAAAAACTATGGGTGAGCCAGATTTCAGCTTCGGCTTCAGTTTTTAGTCTCTGAATCTTATCTCCGGCAGCAGACAACTGCTGACATTAGCCCATACTCCCGATTCTTTCCCCATATATCATAGGGTGGGGTGGAGACATCACGTTCCTGGCAGCGCCCTAATAAAAATAAGAGGGGATCCCCATTTATGGAGAGCGGAGACTGAAATGCAATTACAACGCTCACTTTCGGATGCAAAACAGATTACAATCTGAGGCTGGTACATTCCCTAATCATATTCACTCGGAATTCAATTCGAGGCAACTTAGGCTGCGCCTGTGTTGAGGGCTTCGACTTCTTTTTTCGAAAAATAATAATAATTTCGATCCGGAGCAAGCCTATTATTTTATTTAAATATTGGCATATTTATATTCTGTTTGCAAATAACTCATGTAAATATTGCACAAACATCAACATAAACACTGAGCAAGGGGGAGCTGCCGAGGGCACAAGTAGACAAATATTGGTTTTGTGCCACACACAACATCGGCAACAGCAACAAGGTCAGCTAGGACAATAAAAATAACGATAATAGTAACAATAACAGGAGCCAAAGCCACACACAACAAAGGATCCGGGCGAGCGGCACTTGTTAGACAGCAAATTCCAGTTAACCAAGTTTGCACGTGGCCAGAACTGTTGTTGCCATAAATCGTACATGCAATGTAACATAATTAATGTGAGTTTGACCTTTTTTACCAGCTAAATAAAAAAAAATAATTACAAACTATTTCAATGTATTCCTGCATAAATATGTAGTAGTTTTGGCATTTGTTGATCTAAAAGAATAGTTTTATATGAGCTAGCATTCCATTATTATTTAGAAGTGGCATATTTTTATATTTATTTTATAACTATAGCCAGAAACTGACTTGACTTAATGAAGAAAGTAAAGCTACAAAGATACACACATTTTCCTTAATTTGACCATACTTTAAGGCACTTTTTGCTGCTGTTAAATATTATTAAATATTAATATTGTTAATAATACTTAAGGGTACATTGCTGCACACTTTAATATACATTAAGTACAAGTTCGCAACCAAAAGGCTATTGTAAAAGTCGCAGTTACCTTAAGGTCTCATTCTGCACATATTTCACTTCTAAGGAAGTAATTTAAAAATACTCAGAAAATCTCAGAAGTAATTATTATTTGCAAGGAAGCCAGTCAGCAGGGGAATTATGAAATTGTATATTGAAATTTTGGTGAAATATAAATCAAAGAGCTCCGAAAAAAACGGCACAATAAATGTCTTCCTTTCCGCAAAACTAACATAAACTTCCGGTGCTCCATATATATATATTTTTATATATCATCCCTGCCATTGTTTACGACTTTAATTTTCCATATGCTACATCCCCCGCTCCCCCCTAGATTAAATGCAGAGTATCATCTGCAGTGGCCAGAATGGAATTTCTGTTGCGGCAATGCACACATTTTTGTGGTCTGCCGGCAATGCGCGAACAATCGAAGTGGCTGACAGGTGGGCGGTGGTCCGCGGTGGCGGTGAAAGGGGGCGGGGCCCATGATGCGGTAACTGGGCGTGGCGGGCGCCTAATTGAGGTCAATCGCGAGTGACCTAAGCCCTAAGACGCCATCGAAAGAGATAGAGCGAAAGAGCGAGAGAGTGAGTGAGGTAAATTCCAGCGAAACGAAAACCCATAAATAAGCCACGGGGCGAAAGAGAGTGGTAAAAGTAATGCGGCGTCTGCGGTTACGTCACATGTATCTAGCAGATACACGTACAGATACACAGACGCGGCTCGATCGCCACCGCAACTCATATTGTTCTCAGATACAGATACGGGCCCTTTGCCGAAAGATAAACACAAGAAAACAATCTTTTGTCTTCTGTGAATTGACACTGTAGAGTTGTACTCCTTACACTGTAATTTTTAATGTTAAGAGCTTCGAAATAAACCTCTAGGAAGACTGACTGCAAATTCATGATCAAAATAGAGAAAATACTGAATGTAACCCTTCCTTCATTCATATCTTCGCAGCTGTATCGGCATATCTGTATCTGCAGCAGGTGATGACATCACTTGTGTAATTTTTTGCGTGTAGACATGACAAGCGGATTTACATCCCAAAAACGTGCAACAAATTTACAAGATAATCAACGCAGAGCGACGACGAGCACATAACGAGGCACACGTACCGACAGATACTCAGTGGCAGATGCATTGCAGATGCAATCGAAATGAAAATAAAAACCCCAGACCGACAACTAAACACTTCCTATGGCCACTGACATATTTATGTCCAAGGGCTGCCTGTCGACTGTCGGCTGTCAGCTGTCCGGCTTTCGTTTGCTGCATTCAAATTGCGCCAACTGACCGGCGTTGTCGTTGGTGCGAGTTAATTAAATGAAATTACACTTGGGAGCCATTTAACGCCGGCCAGTAAGGGGACTTTCGCGTTTCCGAGCTGCTGATGTAGCCGCTGATGCTGCAGTTGCAAAAGCGCTCCACTAAAGCCCGATTATCGGCGGAGAAAGTGCTGGCCCAGATCGTGGCGGCCCATAGAATGAGCGATCTCTGTACCCAATCCATTAGCATAATGCCCCCGGAATGGGCCAGAGATCAATTAGAAGCCAATATCGAAATCGGGAAAGCAATCAAAATGAAACACTTTTACTTTGCGTTTCGCGTTTCGCTTTAAACGATTTAAAGGGGAGAGAAAAAAAAAGCGATGAGCCAAGCTGTCCGAAAGAAACACTACAAAAACAAGCTGAAAAACAAATCGTTTCTGATGTTTGTTTTACGCTCATTCGAAATTTATTTTATCTCTTATTAATTTTACATAAGCGAGCGCTGTGACTGCTTCCGCGAGTCTGGGAAAATAACTTTTGGGATGAAGCAATTAACAGCGAAGATCAAGTGGAAAAAGTAAAAGTTGAAGACGCTGCAGCTGCAGGTCTTCAAGAAGAGTCTTCAAAATCTTCAACTGGCTCCAATCGAGAAATGTGTCGCAGGCCACAGAGATCGGAAATCAGAGAGCAGAAATCAGGCAACAGAAATCGAGCAACAGAAATCAAGCAACAGAAATCAAGCAACAGAAATCCGACATCAGAGATCAGCAACCCAAAATTGAATCTGCCTGCGTAGGAGCCTCTTTTTAGCCAAGTTTTTTTGCCAATCCACTTGTCAGCCCCATCGAACAATAGACCTCAGCTTGGCGCCCCCGTAACTTTCGTTCGCTGGAAAGCTGAAATCGGAGATCCGAAAACCGAAATCCGAAATCAGAAAACCACAAACACTGAGATCTGAGTCTTTGTTAGCGTTCTGCCTGCGGAGCCCCCCATCAAATCAAGTCAAATTATTTATGAATTTGTCACAAGTTAAAAGCGAAAGCCCGCATCAATCGTCGCCCCAGACAGCCGTCCGCCATCCGGACCAGTCCATCTCCACCTCCATCTCCATCTCCATCTCCACCTCCATCTCAAGCTCCACCTCCATCTCGATCGCGTCTCTATAAAGGCTTCCTTCACAACTTGATGGCTCTGGCTGCAGTCGACGGTCAGCAGCCCCAGCAGAAGCATCGGCTTTTCGGTCATCCACAACGATTCGTTCTAGGAAACAGTTTTTCAGGACATCCAGATGTTGCACATACGCACTGTGGACCATCTAGTGCTGCTCCTGCTTGTGGCCATCGCTTGGGCAGCGGCAAAACAGGAGACTGCATGTAAGTAGATGGCTTTCTTCATAAATTATAAATAGTAGATAGACCAAGAAAAACCATATTGCAATTAAATTAATTAATTTACTTTAATTTAAATAATAAGAATAATGAGAACAACTATGTACGACTTGTGTCAGATGTTTGTTTTGAACAAGATCTTCCTGTGTTATGAGTAGTTTTTTTCTCAAATGATCCGCTATTTAAGTTATAAATTATACAATTTCTTCTCTTCCTAAGGGCTTAATTCCTTATTTTCTGAATATAGCTCGTAATAGCTGTAGGTCTTTCGAGCTTTACATAATTATTACTCACAAATAAAGCCCTATTTACCTCTTAATATTCTTTCGTAAACTTTACAGAAATTATTATTTTGCACACCTTGAATAAGTGAATACACACACAAATGTAAATCGGGGCAAATTGAAACGTGTTTACTTGAAAAATTAAGCAATTAAACATTATTAATTTAAAAATAAACCACACAGAACCATTTTTCGTTGCGGCAGAGTCGGTATGATTCGATTTTAAATATTTAATACCGGTCTGTATAGTTCGTGGTCTGCACCGTTGCATTTATTAATTTAAAGCGAAATCCACGCAAATAAATGGTAGGCAATGTAATTCGTGGCAAGTAAATGGAAATATGGAATTATTTTAGGGATTAACTAAGTGGGATTTTAAAGGCATTATAAAGTATACGCTCCGGGAAAGTAGCTGTCAGTAATAGTCAGGATATCCTTGCAGCCCGTCAATTTGGTAGCCCGAGTTTTGGCAATGGCATTGGAGCTGGAGCTGGCTTTGGACCAGGATTTGTGCCAGGCCAGGGAGCTGGAGTTGGAGCGGGATTCGGCGGTGGCTATGGCCAGCCCGGCGGCTGCCCGTTGTGCGATTCCTCCGTCTACAGCTACTGCTCCCACAAGATGGTGCACGACGCCTGTTGCTGCGATTTTCCAGGTAATTAATCAGCGGCCAAAGCCGTTGGCGACATTATTTATGCGCGCATTTTAATCTCGTGCATTTATTAATTTTACTCAATTTCGCATTCGGCCGTAATGCGATTCCATTTCCATTTCCATTTGCACAGCCTCCGCTCCTGCGCAGCTGCGACCCCCGCAGTGCCTGTACTACGACTGCTCCTTGTTGTATGCCAAATCCTGTTACGAGCACTCCCTCATCAAGAACTGCTGCTGCAATAATCCCTACTGAAGGACGACATGTTTTTTTGTTATTTAACAGATAGGCTTCACTCTCGTACGATTAATTAAATGTAACTTTAAATTAAACCCTTGTACGATTAAGTAAATTATTTTGAACAGAAAACCAAAACTAAGTGATGTTGATTTCTCATATCGGCGGAGATTGGATTTCAAGGGTGGGCACTGTATGGCTATAAAGGGCTTAATAGTTTGCCAGAATATTTGATTGGATAGAGGAAGGATAGGCTTTTCACCTGTCACCATATTTAATAATTTTAATTTTTTTAATAATTGTTAATTTTTAAATTAGTAAATAACGTGGCGCGCTGTCTTGAATATATTATATATAATTAAATAAACGCTCCACATAATTCAATCGAATTAATTAAGTAAAGTTAATTTAAAGCTTCAGCCGTGTGTTTTTATACATTTGTTTATATTTTTTGTTTGGCTTTACATAGTTTTGGCTATTAAAACGATATCCCTTGTTTGCGGCGGACACGATTTAATTATATCTAAGCCACAACTTAAATGCATTCTCCGTCCCAGCAGCCAACTTGTCCGCCAGATTACCTGGCATTAAAACTGCGTTCAATTAATTCATGGCTTTTGTTTTCATTCCATCTACACGGCGGTGCCTCATTTATCAATTGATTATTGTCATGTTTCGCTCCACTCGATCCTATTAGCATAATGGATGTTTTCTTTACAGATTAATTGATTTTTAATACGCAGCTATAATTCGCATATGCATATACCACCGATTTTTGTTTGGCTATTTTTTATTTGTATATTTTTTCCCATTATCTAATCCAAAAATTATGTGGCTTAATAAATTATTTACGAAAAATCTCTCATATATTAATGGGAAAGGCAAAGGCCGGCCATAAAGTATACAACTTTCTATTTACACGCACATTTAAATTTAAATTAATTAATTTGAGTACGAACACGGCCAATTGGGCAACAAATAAGGCGAAGGAATCGGAGGGGAGAAGGCTCAAATAAATAAATAAAGAAATACATGATGAGTGTTCCTTCGGCGCTTAAAACAACCAAAAAGAAAAAAAACATAAATCCAGCGAAATTTCAATGTTATTGTTGTCGATTATTGGATGACAAGAAAATAATGACAGGCGACCGACCCGAGTCTGAAAACTTCTTTGCGCTTTCTTCAGCTTCTTTCCATAAATCTGAATATTATAAAAAAAAATCTCTCGTAATCCACGGCAACGCGGCAGCAACATCGCCGGCCAAAAAATTCCAAATTAGAGGCGCGGCAAGAAATATTAGCATATTATATAAGAATTTTCACTTTTATTTAGTATGACGCAGCGCGCTCCTCTCCCCACCCCAGTCCCCAGCATTCAATTCCATTCCATTTGAGCGAGGGGACAACGGGGCGGATGACGAAGACCCCGCTCGGCGAATACTTTGTGCTTGATTAGCATAAATCTCTAAATTAAGTGGCTCGACAGTGCCGACTGACAGGCGG
Source organism: Drosophila kanapiae (assembly GCA_008042475.1). NCBI lineage: Eukaryota > Metazoa > Arthropoda > Insecta > Diptera > Drosophilidae > Drosophila > Drosophila kanapiae. The sequence continues at coordinate 36,862 of VNJM01001487.1, read as the reverse complement.
CAAGGCCGCGGCGCTGGTCGCTTTCTCCGCCATCTCTTTCCCGAAATTCGGCAGAAGAGTATTATGCCACAGGGACGGCGTATGCGTTGCTCTCCGATAACGTGATATATGCTTACGGAACTAACATAGTGGGTGATATTTTTGATATTCACAAAAGGAAAAAACAGAAGTCTAGTTTTCTGTATTTTCCTAGTCACATCATTTAAGCAATTGCTTTGATAGTATTTGTGGTTTACTTTTATACAAGTTAAAATGGATCATATTTAATAACTTATTAAATTAATACTCTTGGAAATAAATAATATTGTTAGGAGCCCTGGGAATTTGTTATAATATCCAGGGCTTTTAGGTTATTTTCTTTAGAATACTTAATCAGACATTTAATAAACACTTTAGCAACTAAATAATATAGTTGAGAACTTGTTATAATTTCATCTGATTTTAGTTCGTTTTTGTATAATACTTAATAAGATATTTAAATAATTCGGTTGGAACTTAATAATTATTATGTGAACTCTGAGAATTTGATATTACTCCAGGTTTCTTTTTTGTTTATTTTCGTAGAATATTTAATAAACATTTTAGCAACAATCGTTTTATAAAATATTTAATCAGATATTCAAATAATTCTCGTGGAACTAAATAATTTTAATGAGAACTCTGAGAATTTGTTATAATTATATCTGGTTTTAGCTATTTTTTGTAGAAAATAATTCAAATATTCAATAAACACTTTAGCAACTAAATAATATTGTTAGGAACTCTTAGAATTCGATAAATTTACCAATATTTTTAGTTCATTTTTATACAATATGTGAAAATGAATACTTCTTCAATTTAAAAATAGTGATGATAGCGCTGAGAATTGGCTACAGTTTCCATGGCTTTTACTTCTTTTATTAGAATATTTAATAAGTTATTTAATTACCACTCTAGTTTCTAAATAATATTGTAAATAACTCTTTAAATTTCCTATAACTTCCAGTTCTTTTAGTTCATTTTTGAGTGGCTGTGACCAGGGTTGCCTAGTATATCTATGATTCGGCTTGGTCCCGCTGGGTTTCCTATTGGCCTTGTCTGTGTCCCCGTCCGCGTTCCCGTTGTGGGCGCAACAATTGTCCGGGCAATCGAGCGAATGGCCACGCCCAAACGCTTGCCGCATTGACAGTTATTGGGCGAAACAAATGTAACTTTTTTCGGTTCTGCACTTAAAGCAAAAATCGCATAGAGAATAAGTCTTAAAGTTTATCTAAAAAAAGAAGTATACGAGCGGAGTTTAAAGGAATGATTTGAGGCATCACTTAAAGATAGTTTTGTGTATCCCTTTAACTCTCTAGTAACTTTTAAAGTTGCAAAAAATATATAGAAAACTCCTTCCAGAAACTTAAAGAATTGCTTCTAAAAATGCACAGACTATTGGTATCCCACGTATATATTCATAGACTCATACAAATACTTCTAACAAATATATAAACTCCATTTAAGTTAAGGACAAATAGTTTTTTGCTCTGTGTGTGGCGCAGAATCGCCGACTTGGCGTCCTGGCTAATTGGGAGCGGTCCAAGGCGATGGACGTAGCCCGAGATAATCACAAAAGTTTTGTAATAATTTCAATTTTTTCGGCCACTTCGGTCGCCGCCGCCGCCGCCGCTATTATCTGTGTTTTCTGTTCGGCTTGGATTCGGCGTTTTTCTTCTTATTTTTTTACTTTTGCGACTGGATTCTGCTTGCCGTTTGCACTTTTCTAACAATTTCGCTCCAAATGAAAGCTTTAATGGATTTCAAAAGAAAAATTTATTTTGACAATGACAATGAATTTTCCCAGCTTTTCGCCTCCCTTACACATTTCCTTTTTATTTATACTCTGTTTGTTGTATTTGTTTTTTTTTTTTTTTTTTATTGCCGTTCCAAAAGTTTTGAATGAGCGCCCGTTGAAATTTTATCTGCCTGGGCTCTCAACCCTCTGCACTTTGCCATTTTCCCCATTTCCCATTTCCCCGGCCCTCGTCCTTCCCGCCAGTTCTTTAGTTTCAGTTGTATTCCGCTTCGTTTCGGATTTTTGTTGCCTTCTTTATGAATAAAAAGTCGGGACACGTTTACTTCATCAAATGCGCTTAATTAGAATTAGCATCGGAATGTGGCTCTGCTGGAGAATGCGACTCGGCGAATGGGGTAGCCCGGCGAAGAAAAGGATTCGGGGCACGGAACTATGTGCAACTTGGTTGAAGGCCAGGTGGAGTCATGTTCCGGGCCAGGGTGAGCCCAAGCAGTAAGCGGAAAAAAAATGCCAACAATTTGTGGAAAATGTCAAACGGAATGGTTCTGCTGAGCTCGTTGCCCGACAGAAGTGTGGGCCAAACAATAGAAGCGGTATTTCGACAGGATTCTCCTATTAGAGGTGAGCTCGTGAGCGTGAGATGGGCTTCCCTCACTTCATACTAAGCACGACAAGTTACCAACGATTAGCGAATGAATTAAGGCAGCTTTTCAACCGGAAGTCAGTGAATAATCTGAAGATACCTCTAATTGGTTCAAAGGATTCTAAGCCTTTTTTAAAAGTGTACCCTTCAGTCTTGATAGCTTGTGACAGAAATAGCATCCCATTGCCACCGATTTGCAACCTATCCGCCAAGCTTTCTCCATCCTGGTCGTAATCACCGCAAATATCGTTGCGCAATCCCCTTGAAAGATCGCGCAGACACCCAAACTCCAAGCAGAATGGACAAAAATAAATAAATATTTGAAAACTAATTATGCTTTCGGCGCTGATGGCAATTGTCAAGAAAGCGGGGATGTACGCAAAAATCATTTTTCATTTACTGGTAGATTATTGAGACGTATACAAGCATAATTAACGTCCATTTCGGGCGCTGCTCGTTATAATGACGATAGCGTGAGGGATGCGGCTGCTCCGAGTGGTTCCTTTGCCAATTTCTCACTTTCGGTAAATTAAATTCACATAAGCAAAATCAGCAAGAAAAATGTTACCAAGGTGAGACTGAGACCGACCCGAGACCGGAGACCGGAGTCGAAACCGAAACCGAAACCGAAAACGAAACTGAAACCGAGACGAAGCGAATCGGAACAAAAGCACAAAGCCAAACAAAACAAAATGCTTCCAATGGGCCATCACAACAATGAAGGAAGTGGGGAGACTACACTGGAAGAAATATCACAGAACTAAGTTTGGTTTTCAACGTTATTAGGGCTGGGAACAGCTGAGAGTTCTAGCTTCATCGCCCAAGCTGTGATCACTACTTGTATGCTTTGGTAGGGATGACAGAGAGTATCGATATATCGATCTTTGATACAGAGAGCAATACATAAATCGATCTTTGATATATCTTAAATCGATATTTTCTTTAAAATATCAAACTAATTCAAACGGATTATTATTGTTAAAACTTTAAGATTTTTTTTAAATATTATTTAAGTTAAAGTACTGTTGTTATTTCTTATTATAAATGGTTTTCTTATTATTACATTACCGATAAAATCAAATAAGTAAAATCGATTATATCGATACTTTAACGTTACACCGGTGAAAACATTTTCTTTGTATAAATCTTTACAATATTTTCGATCTGATATTTTAATCAATATTTTTGTCGATATTTTCGTCAATAAATCATAGTGATATTTCCTCTCGATAAACCTTCTTATGCTTTATTTTCGGTCCTCTCTAAGATGCAATCCCTACATCGAACAGTCTTTTCAAGAAAACATTTATTATCTTATTCACACACGTCCCCAGAGCTACACTTTTTCTCTCAGTGCTCGAAGTGTGGAGAAATGAGGCGGTGTTAAAATGGCCAAAAACGGCCAAAATGCTTTAGGTGCCGGCAAGTTTGGGGAGAGCATTTAAAGCTGACCATAACCGCTTCCAATCGCGCCGAGTCATCAAAATTTTGCCAGCGACTTGGGCCATAATGACGATGATAATGATAATGGTTATGATGGCGATATAGTTGACGACGAGAGTTGCTTGACTGGGCGAAAAAAAAAAACAACAGCAACAAATACAAAACACAACAACAAAAAAACACCGCAACAACATCGACAATGTAATGAAGCCAAAACTTTTGAATGATCCATTAAACTAACAATTGAATACAAATCAAACAGAAACTTATCGGAAGAAAGGGTGAACCCGGAAAAAAGACGCCAGAGCCACAAAGCACTCGTGTCTGACGCAATAAAAATCAAAACAAATAGTTGAGTATCTGGGAAAAGTGGAACAGCTAAGCGGAATTGTAAATAAATTGTATATTTTGTATATGAAAGCGTATGGCAAAGCCACTTGTAATCTTTTTTTTTTTAAACGGCCAAGGGATTATCGGTTAAATATAAGTTCAGTCAGTTAAGCAATTACTACTATTTAATATAAAATTATAGTTTAATGTAAAGCTACAAGCACTTGTACAATGAATTGCGTTTATTATGTATTTTAAAATATTGTATTCCTTTAAAAATGTGAAGGACATCAAGACAATACAGAATTGTGCTCTTGTCTAATGGCAATTCCAGATATTGAGTGTGTTTTTAAGGAGCCCTCCTCTTCCACTAATCAATACGGGGTCATTCAGGACAACCTTCACAATTATGAGCCACAAAGGCCATGTAAGACTAAGGCTGGGTAAGCAGTACCTTCGGCCCTTAAACCCTCAATAAAAATGAGCTCACAGACAGATCAACTTTCTCAGGCTTGAATGGAATTCAAGGGGAGATTGAAGAGAAACTGCTTCTTAAGTGCCTGCACATGTCTCATTCCTTGTGTGTGTGTGAGCGGAAGTTGGAGTCTAAAAACTAAGAGTCTTCGGACTCACAAGGATCTGCTGGACTTGGAGATGCCAATCAGAGTCCATCTATAGAAAGAACTATTAAAATAGTTTAGGAAGAGATAACAAAATTGGCTAACAATGTTTGCAATTCCCAATTTTAGCCAGATTTATGTTAGATTATTTATTTGATTTGTTGTGTTACCAAATAGCAAACATTTTAAATTCTTAAAACGGGTCTAATACACCCAAACTCTATTAAATGTGAATAACATGGGAATTCCGTTGGCTTTGTTAGTTGCAATTGTTTTGGCTCAAAGCAGACCAACAACAAAGGCACAAATTGTAGCTACTTTTTCGCCATGCTGTGTGTCTGTTTTCTCAATTTTCCTTTTTATACAGTTTTTTTTTCGTGTTTTTGTGGGTGGTGGTTGCTCTGGCGTTTTCCGCGCTCATCTTCCAGCCATCGTCATTCTCTCCCTTTGTGCATACGCGAGTCCTAACAAGGACAAGGTGTTTCACAGAAAAAGAACGGGCCAAAATTCTTGCCATTACCGCAATGCAATCTCAACATGCTAAAGACCGTAATTAAGTATTCATTCAATTTTCCGTTTTCCTTTATTTAATTGTTGTTGACCTAGTTTCCTTCCTTTATTATTTGTTATGAAGTTATATGGCTATCCAATTATGCAGCTTAAAGACAATGATTTAATTGAAAGTATTTTTACATTTTCTGGACTGGCTGTCCGTTTTAGCTGGATTTTCTTTCAGTGTTGCAGTGTGTTTTTGGAAAGAGCTTAGCAATGCAAACAACGACAATGACAGCGACTGCGACGGACTGAAACTGAGACTGAATGTTATTTCTCTTAAGGACATCAACGAAGCAAACACATGACTAGTGGGGGTTGGGTTAACTCCTCGCTTGCCACCTCCCACCCATTATTATTCTAACATTCCCTTACCCTTTCAAGGCCTCGATGGGTATTATTATTTTAAGTAGAAGGTTATAAAGCACATCTGGGGATATATATACCCAACCCTGGATACTTTTCAGAGCATTTTTTAATTGCTGGCATACTTTTTTTTAAATTAGAATCTAGTTTTAACTTTAAAGAGTATACAAAGTTTGGCTTCCGATGGCTAGGGTGCCAGTTCAGTATTATGCTTTATTTAGCTTGCTCGGGACGGTGTATTTTCCTCCATGTCCTTTGTCATGTTTTGTGAATTTCCAGCTGCAAACATTTTGCACCGCTAGTTTGAAGTTCCGTCTCGCCCCTTTCAGTCGGGGTCCACGCCTCCTTCTCTGGACCCCATTGTCCAGGAAAAATCAGTTTATGTTACATTTTCCTTTGGCTTCTGGCTCTGCTTTTGTTTTTTTGTGTCATCTGGCCCCGACTTTCCCGAAAGTTTTGTTTGTTTTCCTTATTTCTTTCTTCACGCGTCTAAAGTTGCACAAATAAAATAAAATTTTGTTTTGACTCATAAACAATAAGAATGACAGGGCACAGGAGAAGATTGGACAGGCGAGTGTCCTCACGAAGAGGCAAATCAAAAGTGGACCTAAGCGTGGCTTAAGGATGCTGTCAGCTGTTGTCAATTAGTGCTTCCGGCCAGGCTCCGCTGGCCTGGGACCGATGCCACCTTGGCAACACCATTTTAATTACACTTATTGATATATTAAGCCATCAAAATATATATTCCAATAATTGCTTTCATTTAAATTGCATTAAATTTGCATTAATTAAATTAAAGGAATATTATGGAAAAATAATAATTTAAATGCAAGAAAATCGCGTGGCGTTATCTATCTTATGCCGCTTGATGTAATAGAGTTTAACAAATCTTATGGAAAAATAATAATTTCAGTGCAAAAAAAATCGCGTGTTACCCATTTTATTCATTATATGGATTTTTTGTTATTAATTTGTGTATGTAACAGATAAAAGGAGGTATATTCGGCATGATATATTTAAATATAATGAATTTTATGCAAAAAGAATAATTTGAATGCAAAGAAATTGCACAGCGTTACGGATCTTATTCCTTATACTGTCTTTGGCTTTTACTTTGTGTGTATAATAGATAAAAGTAGGTATCTTCGGTTTGTTGTAGATCAATTTAGCAAATCTTATTGGTTAATACAACCATCGCGTTACGTATCTTATTCCTTATAGTTTATAGTTTTTGGCTTATAATTTGTGTATGTAACAGGCAGATGTAGGTGTCTTCCGCTTAATGTAATTAATTTTAAAGAATCTTGTAAAAAAAAGTTTAGTTCTAGTGCAAAAAAGCGTATGATTTTACGCATCCTTTATCTTTATTGATCATATAATTTTTGGTTTAAAATTTGTGTATTTCACAGTCGGAAGAAATCATCTTGGACCCCATAAAGAATACATATATTCGTGATCAACCTCACCAGCCGAGACGATTTAGAAATGCAATGTCAGATGCTGATCTAGTGGCAGCTAACAGGAGCTGTTAGGACGAGTAAGTACTAGGGAATGGCCTCGTTAGTTCGCTGCAGTAGTTCATTAAGTCCTGGCATATTCCCATTTTCTAGCCGTCCTTCATTCGTCCCTTGTCCTTGTCTCCGTCCCGGTGACTGATGTCCGCCCTGGCATTTCCTACAGCACGCGTTTCGCATTGGCAGTTATGATGCGGTTGCCTTGGCTTCCTTCGGACCCGCACCCAAAATGCATTTTCAGCTTCTGTTTCGACCCGTTTCTTTGGTCATTCCTCTCGACGTTTTTTGGCTTCTGTGCTTCGGCAGCCATTTTTGCGGGCTACGGCTGCGATTTTGTGTTTGCTGGTCACGATGTTGCACTTAATTGTCGAAAGTTGTCAGCGCCGTTTGCCAAAGCACTGCTAGCCCGACCACGCCCATTGCCCACCGCCCACCAGAGTCCTGCCGCAGCCACACTCGCCCATCAGTTGCTAATTGCTGGCAGTGCGTAAATTGCGCGATTTTCTCCTTTTGGGACGCTCGAAATCAAATGGCGGAAATTGATGCCCAACTGTGAAAAGGGCCCGGGGAGGAGCACGGAAAAAAAATTATTAACTTGCAACTGATAAATGATTTACACAATATTGTTTTCTACAAATAAATTCCATTACTTTATGACGTGTAAATATAATTATCAGGATGTTGGTAATTTCGAGAAATATAATAATCAAATCGAGCCAAAACCAGGAAACCTTTAAAAATGTAGTATGAAATACGAAAAGATACCTTAAGAATTTAAAATGGATATTAGTATTCATATTATTGGCATAATTATTATTATTATTGTTGTTATTATTGCCATTGATTTGTTTCTTGCCGTGTGGCGAGCGCGTAACGGAAGGGAGGAAGCGCCTCAAACTTTCCCATAAATTTCATTGCCTTGGCTCGCTTTCGTTTTATTATTATTTTTTTTTTTTATACATCTTCTGCGTTCATGTTATTTTCAAGTTTTTGGGGAAATAAATTATGTTCTTGTTGTGTTTTTTCAGGCGGAACACGAGACAATTGCCTGCTGCTTTCCTCTCCCTCAGGAAAATGACGAAAAAAGTTTCCGCTGCCTTCGCTTCGCATTATTTTTGCCTTTCTTTCGCTTTTGTTGTTATTTTTTTTTTGTTGTTCTTGTATTTTTTATCAAATGGAACACAATTTTTTCGCAGCCGCTGCTGCAGTCGCAGTCGCAGTCGGCGTTGACGATTGCTACACATGTCAAACTTTCTTTCATATCATTGAATCAGGCAAAGTTACATAAAACTTTTCCCCGCCTACAAGTATGCAGCAACAGCATTCAGAACGGCAAACTTGGCAGGGACATGTGTGTGTGTGAGGCGCTTCACACACGCGGCGCAGATACAAATCTCAAACATTCGAAACAAATTTGCGATAGAAAATAGAATACGAATTTCCATGGACTGACGAGCGCTGCAGCAACCTGAAACTGATAAAGGTAATCGTATTGTTTTTATTGCTTTCCAGTAAACTCTTTTGGGCCAAAACCGAATTGCTATTTAAATTTATCGCTGCGAGGCAGGCACACTCCAAGTTCCAGCAGGATATTGGTCAGTCCAAGCCAAGTATCTGTTAAAGCTTCAATGAAATTCTTTCCTTTCTAAGCTTGAATTTAATAAAATAAATCGAAAGCAAAAGAATCTCCTTCTATTGCTTTCAATCCTGTTGGGAATTGTTCTAGCTTGAAATCTTCAATATATCTTCTAAAGTTCTGTCCCAGCTTCGGATTATCTCCTTTTTCCTATTAATCCGCATTAGTACAGATGACCTCTCTTTGAATTGTCCTTTCCACAACTCTAATTAACTATGAAGCCTTTTGCCCACCTCTGCGATTTTCCGGCTTCGATTCTGCGTTAATCATGCCCAGGATTCAATGAAGCCCCCCATGTCCTGCCTTCCAATTCGCCCCATTCATCTGGCGGAGCACAAAAGTGCAAGGCAAGTGCAATCGATGCACACGATGCATCGAATATATTTGCATGTCGATCGCAGCAAAGAGTTGCAATTTATGCGACTGCGAGAGGACGCCTTGCTATCTCTGTATGTGTTGGGGATGGGAGGAAATATCGATGCTGTTATCGGTAGAATCGATTGTTGGCTGGAATTCTACATCGATTTAAACTGCGTCTTCCATAGTATAGAACTCTGGGTGTTTTTACATTTATTAATAAACTTTAAAGGGGTTAATTAATAATATTAATAAATTAATAAATATATTCTGTAATTCTTGGACTATCGATTTATTATCGGGCTCATCAAAACAGATCTTAATATAAGAACTAGTATTTTATGAGTATGAGACTTTATAATCCGATTAACCGTTGATCTAAAAGAGTTTCAATTATCTTTCGGGATATATTATATATTTAGCTATATACATATATCACTATTTTCCAAACCGATATATCTTTGGTGGTGTCCTATTTTTCCTACCGATACACGTACATCCTTAGCTGTTGCGGCCAGGTAGACGTTCGGCGGCAATAAAACTGTCAATAGTGTCAACGCATGCGGGATTCCCGGAGTCACCTCGCTCCTCGGACCCACAGCAGCTCCAGCTTCAGGTCGAGCTCCTGCTCCAGCTCCTTACACCGCAGTGCATACGAAAAGTTGGTAAAGAAAATGCAACGATTTATGGTGGGTTCGGTTGACGACGGCCGATTGCCTTGCAAGGACCCGTCCGCACAAAAGAACCCGAAAGCCGAAAGATTCATGGCTTTGCGAATTTAACAGCCATTTGCCATCTCTCTCTCGCTCTCGCTTTTGCTCTCCCTCTCCCTCTCTCACTCTACCGTTGCCTGGCCAAAATATTCGCGCCAATTGCCAACTTTGTGTTTGGGTCGACGCGCTTCTGGCGCCATTTTGGGCTGCAACGTGGCTATGGCTAATATCAACTGGCTCTTACGCCACTTTGCTGGAAGCAATTTTTTAGTATTTACACTAAATTTGCACTTTAATAATTCGGGTTTCTAACAGAGATCATTGAAATGAGAAAAAGAAAGGTATTTAAGGAGTAAAACTCAAGGGGAATCGCCGTTTATGAAACATATTTACTTACAAAATGCTTCGGTTGCATTAGAGTCTTAGGAAAGTAGGCGTACTTTGAGCTATATATTCACAGGGTTTTAATACGGAATAGTTTCATAAATAAGCCAGGTTTTGTCTTGTCTGGTACTAGAATCAAAATCAATATCCATGTTTACATAACACTCAGGCCACAAATCAACCACAATTCCTCTTCTGAGCACTCCCAGTTTCCGATTTGAGTAGAATTTGACGGCTGACGGAACAGGAGTAGCGCATACGCCTTGGGCTGCGAGTTTTAAGACTGCCCTCAAAGGGCGCTCCCACGCAGGACCACCAAATACCCCGAAGGGATCCGGGAATGCGGTGCCCGTTGGTGGTAAGCGGCTTAGCAGCCCAGGAAGATAACGATACACTCGGGCGCCGACAAGCGCACTCCGCTGTAATCAGCCGTAGGTGAGGGAAGACTCCTCCGCTGCTAACCGTAAAATACCCACACAACGGACACCGGACCGGAGTCTGAAGTGCCACCAATCCACGGCGGACTGGTGATCTCCTCGACCCCCTCCAAGGAGAATGGTCGGACGTTAAATGCTACAATTTAAGCGGATTTTACAATACACAACACACAAAGGCATGTGTCCGGCAGCGGGGGCCGAAGGAGCTGGGCAATGATAAAATGGAGCAAGTGGAGCTGGCGAGCGGCAAGTGGAAAGGCCTTTCCGCAGGGAGCCAAATGTCCATTAAATGCGCCATGTGGGAGCTGTTACAAGATTGCTTGTTTGTTGAACTTGTGACTAAACATTTGGCCAAAGCCAAGGCTGCCGAATGGAAAACGTGTCACGGTGTCACGTGATTACATAGGAAAGGCCCTACAAAAATTTTAGAGTACACTACTGATATTTCAAGATAAAATCAGTCAGTATCTTGTCCAGTTTTGTTAAGAAAAGTATAACATAAAATAAGCTACAACTAATACCTTTAACCATTATAAGTCGTTAGTTGAAACCTCTAGTCAAAGCCACACTGTTTATTTGAAAAAAAAAAGAAGACACAACCACCTAACAACCGCCTCTCTCCCCTCGGCAACTGTATTTGGGCCAGTGTTTCTTTCGGCCCACGACAAACACTGTACAAGTTTCATTTCTTCCTCTGGTTTCGATGGCTTGTTAGCTGGCTGTTGATAGTTGGCTGCATCGTAGGCCCAAAGCTCGGGCTAACTAGACCACAGCAGCAGCGAGCACTTTGCCTGGCAGTAGTTCTCATTTCATTTCGCCTTTTTAGCTTCGTGTATCCTGGCCAAATAAATTTCCCCAGCAGATAAATCACATTTTGCTGGCCGGTACCCTGGGCTCTCCGGCAAGTGCCAGGGGGGGATGTCCGGTAAAACAATTGTCTGGCGAGCGGAGCATCGAAGGATATAGGCCCAGGCTCGCATTCCAGCGCCGATTGGCTAGATGCCGCCTGGAAGTATGCCTCGCATTGCTGTGGCAACCCTCGCACGGATAGCTGAAAGGCTGCACTGAGGAAAAGATATAAACCATCAAGTTTTGGGGCTACGCAAGCTACGTAAATTATCCACAATTTTAATAGTTTATCTAAGAAATACAAATAGGAAAGTAGAGCAAACCTAACTGGACAAAGCTGATCTCCTTTTTCGCTCAGTGTATTAGCCAGCCTATGGCCTGATATTCAGCTTCAGTCCCCCGATACACCGAGGAGTTATTAGTTAAGTTTTTCGGATGCAAAACCGAGAGCTCGTGTTCCGCTCACATGAAGTCGGGCGGGCGGCCATCATGAGGCTGAGATTGAAAATTGTGTACAAATTTTTGGGTTTCTGTTTGAGCAGCTGTGTGTGGGCTTGTTTGGGGTTTTTTGGGTCTGGGTCTGGGTCTGGGCCCTGGCGTGGGTCAACTATTTGCACAAAAAATATTGATTGTTGCATGTAAATTGACTTAAATATGGCTTGGGCCACACACTTGGGCCCAGAGCCTCTGTGTGGGGACGATTTTATCTGCTGGTAGTTGGCATTGATGATGTTGCCATTTGGGGCCGCTCTGCCTGCTCTTGAATTGGCCAAAAGGCATCGGAGGAGAGGAGTGTGTGTGGTTTCGGGTTGCGTGGCAGCCTTTTCACTCCTGCTTTCGCCCGGTCGCAGTCCATAAGAATTTCGCCCTTTGACCCATTCCAATGGGATCGCATCGCAATGCGGTCGAATTTGGAGTTTTCTCGACCTACTCGAAATGGAAAGAGTTTGCGGGTTATGTGTATGTACTATATGTATGTGATTTTGACCTGTATTCCTATGAAGAAAAGGTATATACGAATATTTGGCGAGCCTTATATTTACAGCTTAAGGCTTTAAACATCGCTCGAAAAGGTTGCTTTAACCAAATGAAAGATGCTAGTTAGCTTTTGGACTAAAAATCAACACTAATCTCAAGAGAAATTATATATCTCGTGTTTCTCCAAGGTCTATGCTCATTCCTGATACCTATATTCAATCTGGCCAAAAGCCCGGTTTATTTAATTCCAACTTATTGATTTAAACAATTCCACTTTATTATATTACAATCCATTTTTTCATGCCACTCGATTTGCGGTGGAAATTTCACTGTTCGAAAGGGGTGAAGGACCATTCAGTACTCACATCGAATATTTTCGAGTGCATTTATCATAATAATGGGTTCATAAAAATATTGTAAATTAAGTCGTAAGCGCTTCTTAACCGATTCATAATTTATTAAAAGCACTCACCATGTTTAATGAACGATCAAACGATACAGACAATCAGATATTGATATATATATATATATTTAATAAATATTAAGACTGATTCGGCTCACAATTGATAGCACTTTTGATAAATTGATTCTGTTAATATTTAAAAATGGTTTATAAGTTCCATGAACTGTGTATGTTAGAAGAATAATCCCTAAGAACAGTTTTCTTATCAAAAGAAGACAATGTAATATATTTTCTAACTTATAATTCATTCCAAGCTGTCATGGGGCTTATCTAGATCTTAATTATATTTATGGTTTAACTATTCATTAATTATGATGGTTTATAAGTATACAAATTAGATATTAATATATATATACATATAAATAAATAATTCGATAGTAATGCATAGAGAACTCGCTCACCAGCCAAGCCTCGATTGTCTCGAACGAAGCCCTTGCAGGTCCTGCCCGTCTGAGGTCCTTTTCCGGCTACATCTGTTGCCAATTTATCAAGGGCATCCGGCTGTTTGTGCGTGTGTGTGTGCGGTCCTGTTTGTTTTTGCCCGACTCTGGTTGATTGCCATTGCTTTTTGCATTGATTTAACTTTTGCTGATTTCTGCGTAGCGCTGCTGCGTTGCTCTCTCTCTCGTCGAGTTTATCCTGGCCCCGACTGGCAGCCGCCCTCGGAGAGCTTACAAAAGACCTACCGCCCTCCCCCGACCACTGTTGTTGCTATAATTCGATTAGATTTTGTTTCAGATTACAGATTCAATTTAAATTTCAATCATGAATTGTAGCATTTTGCGATGCCATGACCAGAGGGGATTCTGCAGGACGCAGGACGCAGCATTCTGGGGGGTCCGGGTATGGGCTGCGTGTTTGCGGTTTGATTTAGATTTCATGCTTGTTAACACATCGTTTGCAGGACCAGAAATAGTTCCCTTAGTCGATCCTGCGACCCTTCTTTCCCCTTCAAAGCCCTTCGGAATTCATAAGCAAAATGAAAAGCGAAAGGGATCGGGCTCGGGTACGGGCTTGGGCTTGGGAAAGAGAAAGAGAAAGCGCCGGGCCAGAGGGTCCTGTCTGGCTTCTGGCCAAATCCAATCAACCAGCAATTGCAATATAAACGCGTTGACAAGAAATCCAGGGTCTGAGCCCTGTCGGCCACCTGCCGACGACAGTCTCCAAGTCTGAGTCTGAGTCGCAACATGGCGAAACAAAGAGCGAGGAGGCATAGTGCAAAAAGTTGCCCCGGATGCCAGGAGCTAGGACAAAAGACCCGATCCACGCACATCCTGCCGGCGCTGCCCCACTCTGTTCGCCGCCATACAAGTTAAATTTTGTGGAAAAATGCATTCATGTGCATCGAGCAGTGAATCCGATGGAGCCTGCAACGTTGCCCACTGCTCCTGCTCCTGCTCCTGCCACGGCCGCTGCCACTCCTCCGCAGTGTGTGTATGTGCTTACATGTGTCGAAGTCGCATCCGCCAAAGCTCATTCACACATCCGGCTCTGGCCGGGATCTCCACTGCCATCCACCATCCGCCGTCCGCCATTCACCATCCTGCCATCCAGCTAGCCGCCGGTCCTCTGTCTTGTTGCCATTGGCAACATTTCATAAAGGATGCGCTACAATGCGAGGCGCTTAGAAATATATAAGGGAGTCCAAATGCACTGCGTGCACTCAAAGAAAGAGGGTTGATGCCTGGGAATTGTTCTAAGCTGCTCCAGAAATCACAGGAGTTCTTAAAACCCGTATAAAGGTGTCTAGAAATATGCATTGCAATTTTTTTGGCAACAATTTTAGTGTAAGTTGGTTTTTTTTACGTTGTAGCATAATTTTTGACACCTTTTTAGGGGTTTCTTATACGTCTAGTGATTGCTGTAGCACCCCCTTATATATAGAAGGATATATAAGCTAAGAAGCCCGTATTTTCAATCTTATGTTTATACATATAATTATAATTAAAGAAGAGTGTTACTTATAAAAAAGGAAACGAATTCCGGTAACAAGTGAAATAAATTTCCTCGTAACTTTCCCTTCTGTAAATGAACAGGACAAGTTATTAAGTGTGAACTTTTCTATTTAAGAGTAACTTTATTTTAAGAAAATACCCTTTTAATATCATAAAAACCCTAGGGCTTTTAAATCTCTTAAAAATCTATTTCAAAGTTTTCAAAAAAATCTTGTATGTTTCAAATCAATGTGAATTTGTTTAGTTGTTACAATACATTGCAATGTACAGTTTTAGTATCATAATTTTTCCAATCTTTTTAAGGCGTTTTTTATTTTTAAACTCTATGTTTTTGCACTCGTTTAGCCTTTTTGTCCAGTGTCCTTGTGTCTCAGTCTCATCTCGCTGCTGCCGTTGACGTTTTCGTGAAAGTATTGAAAACATATTGAATGCTATAAATCTGCCTCGACTGGCACTCGTCCCTCCCCTCTAATACCCTTTCCACTTCAACAAATGAGCGGCCATATGGCAAAGTGGTCGCATATGGAAGCAGTGTGTTGCAGTTTCTCCTCCTCAGGCATTGGTCTTTAGTCTCCACCAACCGTCCTGCAACAGTCCGGCAAGGAAAGTGCGGAAATTAAGGAACATCTCCGACAATTGCTGGGCATGTGAATCCATGTTAAGGCTGAATTCAAATACTTGACGTGAAATAATTGGGTCAAGTGTCCCTCGTAAGACTCCCATAATTCAGGTATAAATATTCAACTATAGTCCATACTCAAGCCAAGTCCTGTCAAGTCATATACTTAGGGAGAAGTTAGTGCCGTCGTCCGTGAGCACAGGATCATGCCCGGATCCTTTCATACACACTCACACACACACTCGGACGGGTCGCCAAGGACTCGCTTGCGGGCTGCCAATCAATGAGTTAGATAAATATTTTCACAGCAAATGGAACGTAATGAAAAGCATGCTTAAGTTGCTCAAAAGCAAAGTCAAACAAGGCGAGCGGCGGCGGCGGCGGCGGCAGATTCATCGGGGCGGCCAACTCGAGTGCATAAAAAGCCAGGACAGCCAGGACAACAATGGGCCGAAAGGGGAGGCCAAGACGTATTAGGAGCAGCTGGACACTGGCCGATAAGTTATCAAATTGGAGGCAGGACATGGGCGGGCAATTAATCATCGAGTGGCCACGGTAAATTTCAGCCAGACCGGAAAATGTCAAAACGCCAATTAATTAAATTACGCCCGAGGCGAGTCCACTCCAGCCATGGCCCACTGTGCTTCAAGGACCCGGTCTCCTTCCTTCGCACAGCTACTTGGGCCACCCGGTTCGAGGGGCTGTGGAAATAACAAAGACAAAAGGCGACAACATCGCCGACACACATGACATATTATTCATTTCGCTCGAAATTGACACAAACACTTAGAGCAACAATAACATGCGCCATTTATTCATGCAGCAGCGCCAGTGACGATGGCAAAGACGACGGCACATCCTTCCAGGGCCAGCAAAGATGGCTATGGCCCCGGAGAAAGAGCGCGGGCAGAGACGGGAACGTAAGATTGCGCTGCTCCAGTCTGAAGTCTGAAGTTGTTTGCCGGTCATGTTAGAGACAAAAGGACGAGAGACGACAGGAGACAAATGTCAAAGGGAGAGCCTGGCAAATAAGTCAGGGCGGAAGGATGATTGGGAAGGAAGGAGTCGAGCATGCAGCAACAATATGTTTCCTTTCCGCCTGCAGTTACCATTTCCGCTTTTCCGCTGCTAAAAAAAATAACACTGATACAGCCTGGACAAGGACCATATGCACAGAGACAAAAAGCGTAGACACATCGAAACTTGTATTTAAAAATCAAAAGATTCCCGACTGTCTACGTTAGTTGTACTGTACTGTACTTCGCTGTAAAGTTAATGGAACCTGGCCACACTTATTCTGAAAGAAAACCTTTACGTAGAAACTGAAACATCACTTCTGTTGTTCCTCCTTCGAGTCTGTTCAGTATGATATCGTAACATGTTTTTATAAATCCCAAATTTCCTTCTTCAATTGTTGTAAAATTTGTCAAATTAATATAATCAATATTTAAGGTGAAGCTATTTGTTATAAATTGTATATAAAATTTAAGGATCTGCAAAGCGTTAATTATATACCGATACGAGGCGTCTACATTGACTTTGAAATATAGCCCGTAGATTTAATGATTCACTTCGATGGCAATTGCAATCACAGCTGAATGATTGACTCATTAATTTTATTTTGTGTCCAACTGATACTGAAAATGTGAAATGGCGGAAGTAACACTTAAACAACAACGTGATTTTTAATGTTCATGACAGCCATATCTATTGGATGTCTGTTTTATGGCGATTTAACTGTTTGTGTTGTTTATAACTCAAAGTGTTGGGTTTGTGACTGAATTAGCAGATCCCACGCACGGATTTGCTGCCAGGGATTCCTCAAGCCTGTCATATACGCAGCTGTTGTTGTTTTCAAACGCACTTGTGTGTGCCAAAACCAAATCATCTGTGTGTGTCCGCGTCGTGTACTTGACTGTCAGGCTGATCAAAGGACATTCAGCCAGGTAGTGGACAGTAATGGAGGCACTTCCTACTCTCGGTAGTAGTAGTAGTATTACATCCCGTATGCTGTACTTAAAATATATATTATTATGGAAAAATCCGCTGGCAGAATACATTTAATATTTAATGCTAGGCTTATTCTCAATAATATTTTAGCATTATTATTTTATCAACAATTTGCACTGTTAGCACTGCAATGAGCTATGTGTCTCTGGCAACTGTATAAATTGTGTAACCTTTGGTTAACCTGCGTGTCTGGGTGCCTGGCCTTCGCAAACAGAGGTAATGCCGCCCCATACCCATAACTGGCTATCATCGCGATGGTTTCTGACTCGAACTGGGATGTCGGTCTATTGACAAATACGCAATAGACAGTTTGCAGCACGTAGGCTCTCCGTACACTAACAAAGCAGGCAGCAGGCAGCAGGCACGCACGGCAGCAACAACAAACCTGGAGGAAGCTCACACACACACACACACACACCCTCTGACAGGAGCAGAGATATGTATGTGGCATGTCCTTGTAATAGTTGGCATTACAACGCGTCACGCGGCGGCGGCAGGGGCAGAGGCAGAGGCAGGAAATTGATGGCAGGCTAGCAGGATGGCAGCTGCTTTGGGTTTTTATAAACTGCCACCCGAAACGGAGACAAGTGTAAGCGAGCAATTATCAGGCTAACTGTCAGGGAAGGTGCGTCCTGGCCATTTATGAAATGCCGATCAGGCCCAAGGATGGCAACAATATGGGGGGAGACTTCCCTGCCATATATTTTGACTTGAAACGGGGCTATAAATACATGAAATACATCACTCCTGGCGTTTCTTTCAATACAAATAGGTTGATAAAATGTAAAGTTTGTTATTAAGTAACATTTTCTATAGACATACCTTCAGTGTGCTATATTTTCAATCAAATTCCGCTTTTTCCTGCCTTCTTCCATAACCAAAAAAGAAAGGAATAGGACACGCTCCGAAGCCTGAAGCTCTAACCCTGCCAAATTTATGCTCGCACACCCACACACGCGCACAACTCAAACTGAAGCTGCGCGCAAATAAGTGTCCTGCATAAATTGTGCTCATTTGTGCGGGCCAGGACGAACGACGAAGTTTCGGCAATTTGCCTTGGCGTGACCTGACCCGAGCAATTGCAGCTACCCCAGAGGAGTTCCCGCTGCATGCAATCCATGAAAACTCGAGCAGAGTCCCGGGAACGCACAGCGAAAAAAATACCTAAAGATTGGTCATCATGTAACCACGTTTCGATCTAATATTTCGGAAAATTCGGAGATTCAACTTTGTAAATAAAATATAACATTTAATAATTTATCTGCAATCTCTGTTTAGTTATATATTTACGCTTCTCAGCTCGAAAGATATTAATAGATCTAACGTAGAGTTATCCTTTGTATTTAGTTAGGGATAAGCTGATTGAAGTTACTTAAAGCCATTATCGGCGAATTCAGAAAAAGTTTAACGTTCCAGTGTTTCAAAATGAATATACATATTTTAACCAGTTTCTCATGCCTAAAAATAAGCTTTTGAATAATAAATTAAATCAATAGACCCAAGAATTTAAATAGGGAGATCTATATTCAGATGCTATGTATATATAAAAACTATTTCAGTTGCTTTAAATTCACTACAATTTCTGCACACATTTATGCGGCATTTTCTCCCAGTCCATGGAAAGTTAAAAGAAACCCTGCAAAAAGGCCAGCTTAGGTAGCTCAGGTGTCAACTTTATCCCGCAGTCGCAGAAAATCGTTAATTTAACGGAATCCTGGCGACCGGGCCAAGTTTTGATTCGGCTGTTGGCCAAGTTGATTTAATCGCTACTGTACTCTCCGTACTCACAGTCGCTCATTCGAGCTCCAAGCACCGCACTCCTAATGAACACACCTCCAGTTGCCGTGCGAAACTGTTTATCTAAAAATGGTGACCTCGCATACTCCCCCTTTTCGTGCAGGACCGGGACCTGGGCACACCGGATCCGGGACCACCATTACCACCACGTGGCCGGAGGCGTCGAGGCAAAAATATGATTCATGTCAGAATTGTCGTGCGTATAAATGAATATTTGAATTATTGTTGCCGGGCTACGTGTTTCGGTGTAGGTGTATTTCGATACACTGCGAAAAAAGCACGCTCCACTGGACCCATAAGCGTAGTGAGAACGCAGAGTTGGGCGCCATATTTTGTCCGCTGTGCACACCTTCATGTGTGTGTGTGTCCCGTGCAAGTTCATAAATTATGGCAACTTCCTGGGACACTCGAAGCCACGGAGCTGCCTGCTCCCACCCCGAATCAGAATCCAAGTCCACATCGGCATCCCCAGCGTCCAAACAGGGAGCAGCAGATACAAATTCAAATTCAAGTGCACGGAGAAAACCAATTGGAGAAGGCGATTTGCTTAAGTTAGTAAATAGCTTTCATTAATTGCCTTTGGATATGTATGCTATGGTTAAAAAAGGATTCGCTTTTGTTGTCTCAAAAGCTAACCAACAATTATTGTCTGAAAGTAGATATCCTTTAAAACAAAATACACTTTGCTGTCTAATATCCTTTATATATTTCTCTAATTCCTTAACAAGATATTCTAACAACTATTTAGGTAATGAGCTTAAATTGATTTTCTGTTTCTTAGCTATAAATCGCATCCAGTTACATTTTCTCAATGTGTGTGTGCGTGGGAGGACAACATTTTGAGTTGGCGAATTTTTGGTCACCTTTTGGCATTACCCGGATTCTGCTCAGTCTCATCTCTGAGCCTGGGCCTCAGCAGGTAAGCATAAGTTTTAATGTCTCAATTGGCTTTATTACTATCTCTGGTCGCTCGCTCTTCTCCCTCTTTTCGTGTGTGTGTGTGTGTCTGGAATCACTTAAGTTTGGTTTTGTTTTTCAGTTGGCAAAACTCAGCTTGAATGCATAATAAGCCTGTTCTTTATGGCATACAGATTCGAGGGGTGTGTGTGCTGGGTGTTCGAGGTGTGTGTGTGTGTATGGTGCTTTGTTATATTATGTTGAGTGCTGGCTATTAACTTACACCGTATGAACGTGCGCCACACGCGGCGTATGAGTGATAAATAAATGATGCGCCGAATAGGCCTAGTCAAGGATAAATCCGTGAGCCAAAAAGGAAGGTAGTAGCGAATGGCCTGGAGTTCCTTGTTTTTCGATATTCGAAATAAATTAAAAACTTTTTCAATTGCATTTCGACGGCTACGTGCCATGTAGCGACGTCGTGTGCCACATAGCCATGTTTATATATATATATATTCATGGAAATTGGATTATATAAATATGTTTTATCACGCACGAAATGTACGCGTACTACTTATGTACATATATGCGTACAGTAGGGCTTCCTGCTGCGAAAACTTTAAGTATCTAAGAAGATATTTTTAAGCTGTTTAGAAATGTAACATCTTATTATTGGCATGCAAGCTTGTTGACCAGTTACAGGGATTATATATTTTTAAAAAGGAATATCTATGAACTATTGCTTTTGAGGTCAGTGGTGCCCGTAGCCCTGACTCATAAGTCAATACAAAGTCAGTGAATGTAAAAATCGGACCGCATTTATCAAATTCTAATTTTGTGTCTTTATCTAACATATTTTAGAAATAAATTACTATTAATATAGTCATATCTATATTTAAATATTTACCCAAAACATCGTTCTATTTCTTACTCACACAAATAAAATGCAAACTTGACAATCTAAATCTAAAGGGAGGATTTAGATGCATCTGAAGACCCTTTAAGAATCTAATCTAATAATTGCTCTGTTGATCCGCGAATATTGGACAGCATTTCAATACTGAAACGCACTGTAGGCGCTTTGGCTTTATACACGCTCATTTTCAATTAATTTTGCCAGCTCCCAGCCAGCTCCTTCCGCCGACGCCACCGCCTCCGTCTCAATTCAATTAAGCTTATGAAAACTTGAAGCACCAAATTTAAAGCATCATTAACACTTTCGTGTGTTTGTGTTGTGTATGTATGTGTATGTGTGTGTTGTGTGTGTGTCTGGGCATGCGGCATGTTCGTGTTATATAATAAAATTAACAACTTTATTGCATTGTCGCCTCCGTTAGACGACGAGTCAGAGCAGAGGGACCTTAAAGCCCCTCCAACCGGATTCTCGTCTAGTCAGAAGTTTGCCAGGACACTCAGGTGAAAGTGCAGGGGAATTTGTTGGCAAAAAAAAAGTTGATCAAATCAAATGGCAAAGAAATGCCAATATGTCAGAAAGTGGGGCAAAGGTTTCGAAACGGATATGGGCTTAATTGAGTTTCATTTTGTGGCGAGGCGCAAGTAGGAAATTAAATTGAAAAACATAGAAGAAACAAGTCTAATATAATGGGGATTAATTTCCATTGCAACACACTCTCTTTTTGTCAAAAATATTTAATAAATTAATACTAAACGTGGAAAACCCAATCAATGTCTGTTTTTAAATAAACTGAACACAATTTTTCAGTCACCGTATTGATACACTGCCCTCCTGGCCGTTCCCCGGTCCAAAAGTAATGGCGCTTTCACCGAAGAATGCCTTGGCTCTGCCATTGTTCAACTTTTGTATAAATGGCTTTTTTCACACTCGGGCCAGTAGCTTCTGGCCCGCTCACCTCTCGCAGTAATTTTTCACTTTACCCGCAGCAGATATTTGTGACCAAAATTGTGTTCACTGCACTGGCACCAAGGCGGCAGCCGCATTTTGATATAAATTGAGCCAAGAAATGCATTAGCCAGGACTAGGAATAAAGTTCTAACCATATAAATTCCAAGCTATAAGAAAAATATTCCCCAGATTTAAGAATATTGGGGGCTGCCACCCCGGAAATAGGAAAAA
This sequence comes from Drosophila kanapiae, assembly GCA_008042475.1. Taxonomy (NCBI): domain Eukaryota; kingdom Metazoa; phylum Arthropoda; class Insecta; order Diptera; family Drosophilidae; genus Drosophila; species Drosophila kanapiae. Next base: position 14,427 of record VNJM01001487.1, on the reverse strand, counting down.
CTATACACTTTATACATACTTGGTATGTTATTATCCTGCAAGAGTATAAAAACTTGGACTTGCTTAAGTTTCTACTTTGTTTTTTCGTGTTTTTATAAAGTGTTTGTCCCGGTCCAGAAACAGACGCCAGCTGGTGGCGTCCTCAAGCCAAAGAACAGGACCTTTGACAGCAGACGGCTGCCTGGCGAGGGCTTAGGCCCAAGGTTCTCAAATAGATTTAGTGGCAATCACAAGGGCAGGGCTATCATTGATTTACGCTAATGCACTTTTAAATGCTTACAGCCACCCTTCCAGAAGAGTGGAAGTTATGAGCTGCTAAATACATGCACAGCGTCGCCGGGATGCCTGGGATATAGCATCTAGACAGGATACTTCAGGTCACCTAAGTGCGAATAAATCAGCAAATTGCCTGACGGGACGAAGGAGCAAAGGCAGAGGAGGCAAAAGAGGCAAAAGAGGCGAACGAGGCAAGATGTGGAAAAACACATTATAAGCTAAAATTATTATAATCGTTGCATACTTGCAGGCGCGCTCAGTTCATAAATAACGGCACCTTCTCGCACAAAATATATAGCTGAGAGAAGTGCAGCCAGGATAACGAACTGAGCAGAACTAAGAAAAAAGACAGAAAAATACCCTGTCTTGTCGAGAAGGCTTAGCCCGCAGTTAAGTGTTTCATTCCCCCAAAGAGGTTCAGCTTATTCTAATATACTGTACTATATTTTCTGGATTGCCAATAAGTTCGAATATTATAATAAATATTAAATTAATTCGTATAATTTGTAGTCCCAAAGTAAGCTTTCGTGTCTTAATATTAAAAGTTTTTAAGATACTTATTTCAGAAAATCGAAGCAATCAAAAGTATATCTAGTCCTTTCTTGTCACCATTTCCCTTTAATTAAGACACATAGCAGTTTTTCGACTACTTAAATAGCACTTACTTGCCCTCAAATACATACTTTACAAAGTTGGGAACTATTTCATAAATCACGACTATTTGCTTAGCGCGGTTTCGCACAACTTATCATAACAAATAAGATTATATTTTATGGCAATCCGATTTCATGTTGACCAAGTCGATCGAATGGCAAACTTTCCACTCACTATTTTTCGCCCAGAAGCCCCTTAAAAATGTCCTCCCATCAGCCTGAAAGGATCCCGCACAAATACGCTCAGCAGATTCAGGAACACAGACGGGCTGCCATAATTCAGGAGCAGCCCCGAGGGGCATGGCGCTTACACCTCCAGTTAATATCTTCTGGGTCAGTTTTTTTTCTGAACGGTTTCATCGGTTTTGTCCTTTTTGCGCAGCTGTCAGATGGCCGGTAAAAAATATGTGAAAGTAATACAGAAAAAGCCAGTGGAAGGGATATAAAAAAATGTTTCCCCCTCTGGTGGCAAGTTTTAAATTTATTCGATTCGAAGTGTAGTAATGATAATCGCAATAATCATAATGCAAATATTACATAAAGCAAATTGCCGCAAATATTTCACAAATGCCAAGGGAGGAGCGGGGCTGTTGATTGCCACTGGAAACTGGATCCTTTTTTTTGCCGGGACTCCGCTATTATTGTGGATGTGGACGTTGATGTTGATGTTGATGTTGCGGCGTGCTCATTGACGCACATTTCCCACAATGGCCATTAATTTGTTTACAATTACATGGATTTTTGCCTTACGCGTTTTTTGTTTACTCACTTATTGTTTTCCTATTTTCACAGAGAGCGTTTGCTGTTTTTTTTTTTTTTTTTGTGTGTGTTTTGGTCCTGTTTGTCATGCGGTTGTTTGTTAGCTTCCAGGTGAATTTCCTGGCAATCGGTACACAACAAACAAACAAAAAATACTTCATCAAAGGTGCAAAAACGTAATATTTTGTAATTTAATAATTTTCACCTAATATTGTAGACCACAATTCAATCGTTTAATTATCCCAGAAAGCAAACAAAATAGTTACAGCTTGAGGAGACCTAAAGTCGTATTGGGAATGGAAGAGAATATCACTGAATCGAAACTGTACTGATATTTAATCATAGAAAAGAAAAATATATAAAGTTTCTTATCTTAATAAATAGTGAATATGCCATCTATTTGATATGGTATTGCGATATCTCATCTGACATAAGTACAGCTTTCAACATAAATAAGACTATGCCTAAAAACTGATAATTTATAAACTGAGAAAATAGTTTGCGTAGAAACCGAAGAACAGACAGACGGACAGAAGTCAGACAGAAAGATTGACATGGCTAGATCGATTTGGCTGGTGATGCTGTTGAAGAGCGGAGATAACATCTGCATGATAAATTTATAATACGCTTTGCAAGGGTATAAAAACGTCAATCGGTACACAAAACAAAAAATACAAAATCAAAGATGACTATAGTTAATTACTTTTCTATTTCAGAAAATGCACCTAATATTGTAGACCACAATTCAATAGTTTAATTATCCCAGAAAGCAAACAATATAGTTACAGCCTAAGCTCGCATGTTTTTGTGCAATAGGTCGATATTCTCAGTTATAATTAATTATCCAAAATAATAATAATAATGTTATTTTAGTATTTAATGTGCTTTTTTTTCTTTGTCGATAAATCGATATACTGTTCGATAAATTCAATAATAAATAAATATGAAATGTTGTCCAAGAAATAGTTTTAATATAATCGGTAATAAAAAACATTTCTCAAATAATTTTTCGATTTTATTAATATTACAACCTTGAATGTGTTTTATTTCAAGATATTAAATTTCGATATATCAAACTTAATGATATTTTTGTCGATACATCATCTTGGACTTTTTCGATTCAGTCTTTTCCTTTATATTATGTGAACTATTCCTACAATTTTCTGTTTGCCGCTGCCGTACCGCATTTTTCCAGTGTGTCGAGTCATTCACGAATTCTCGAGTATGTGAAGTGAATGAACGATGTTAATTCTTTCAAATAAACAGGTACAGGTTGAAATCGATTTTTTTATCGACAGATATGCATAGAATGGGAACAAGAGAACAGAGGAGAGTCGAGATGAAATGTGAGAGTGTGAGAAGAATGCCTGCAGCATGATAATGAAATAAACATACAAATAAAACCAAAAAGGCGGAATTCGAACATATCGTGAGGAGAGCGGGATAACGTTTGCAGCAAATACTGCGAATGCCATTCAAGCCCACCATCTGTATGTGTCTCAGAAACAGATCTCATAAATATGTGAACAATTTAGTTAATTCATTGTTCTAATTATTTGAACTGGCACTTGCAGATATTCACATATTTTCATTCACATAACGCCATCTTCTACAGGAGCAATGATTGAAATCGGATTAAAGCTGCGCCTGCTTCGAGTGTCCGCTGAGGGGGAAAGGCCCCGGGTTTTGTTAATTCACTTAAAATGCAATTAAATTTTTAATGCCCTTTGAATGAACAATATGTGCAATCGCTCTTTGGGAGCACGAGCCCGGGCACAAGCCCGGGTCGCCCTTTGTAATGAGGCCATTGTCAGGCGAGCAGATGTGGTTGATTTCCAGCGCCATAGAGTCGCGAATTCATTTAGCTTGTGTCATTTTTGTTAATATTATTATTATTATTGCTACACGCGGGCGTTTTTTCTGTATTTTTTTTATGCGTTTTTGCGCTGCCACTGCCGCTGTCATTTGCGCTGCTGTTAATAAAGCCATAACAATCGACATCATAATATTCGATGTCATTAAGAGTGTATAATTGTAATTAACTTTGGCATTATTTCTTAATTTTTTTTTTTTTTTTTTTTGCAACGCATCGCTACTGTTTAAGAATTGAAGCACGAAATTATTCAACAACAGCAGTGATGGCCGCGTCCTGCCGCCTTCAATTATGGCACTATTTGGCCTTCCCCAATGATTCACTCGCAAGGCATAATAAAGAGTGATCGGGAATCGGGCGCGGACATGTCCCAGGCCGGCCTGCACTCTCCATGCAATTGTTATTATTATGCCAAGTGCTCTCCAAATTGGCGTAAGTGAGTTAACAAGGCGGATACGTGATATGAAAAAAGCGTGTACGCACGTGCGTCATGTGAACAAATGTTTACGCCATCCTTTGGGCGGCAAAATATGAAGCGTTTTCAATGCAAAAAAAAACCTTTAATTTTGTTTCCCATAATTCCATATTCGAATTAAAATTTAAAACAAAAGAGAGCATTCCCATGCAAGCACAGGATTTACAAGGATTCAGTGAAAATCAGCTCATGAATACTAATTGTAGTGTCCCTTTATTTCGTCACTGGTTATTAACAAATACCTAATGGATATCGTGGGTTTGAACAGATAGTAAACTATAATTTCAGAACAGAAATTACAAACTGGTGAGGGGAGTCTTATAACAACACTTTGAAAGGAACAAATGTAATAAGAAACTCAAGAGATATTCTAGCGGTGTATTGAAAAGTATTGCGCTCAATAAGATATCAAAATATTCGTAAAGTTTCATATATCGATACTTATATATGGCATTGCTAAAATATAATTAGATCCCTATCGATTGTTTCATACTTTCTCCCATCCCTAATCTACAAACACTGTAAATACAATTTTGAAAAAATCTTGATTGCCTGGAACTCGTACATTCAGGCAGCTTGCTAATTACTTAACCGCACAAACACCACTCGGTTATCTACATTAAGCAGAATGATTTGAAGCCGTGCTCATATGCGGAAAAACTGTGGCTCCTCAACTAGAACAGTAAAAAATAGGAAAAGTGACCAGGGCAACGCTGAGCGCGGAAATCAGCTTTGATGGGAATCATCTCCATTACGCGCTGACCCGACGTCATTTCGCTGCCATTTTCACGTTGGCAACTCGCGCTCTTTTTGTGTGTTGCATTTTCTTTGCGTATTAAATTTGCATTTAATTAAAATGCCACAAACTCTTAATGAGTCCGTTCCTGGCTGGCTTGGCAACTTTTTACATTAGTTAACGTTACACGGCACCGCTCGAGGCTTCTGGTTACCGTTGCTCATGATTCCCATTGAGCCAAAAGAGCGCGAAATATTCAGGCCAACCACAAAAATGCGAGAGTGGCAAGGCGAGGGGCAGAGGGTTATGCAGAATGTGGGGAATGAAAAGGACGGGAATCAGGAGTTGCAGTTGGCCGGTCGGAGGTTGGAGGTTGGAGGTCGGAGGTCGGAGGTCGGAGCTTACTGGTCGGGAAGCTCGAAGAAAATTTTGCAAATGACCAAAAGTTCAAATGCGAATCATTTATACGGAAGTAGCGGAAGCACGTAGGAGAGGCACAGGTTGGCGTGCTCGACATGGAGATATCCATTAAACAATATCTTTAATATGGATTAATAATAATTAATTAGATAATGTTAAAGATAACATCATCAAAAGGCAATATTCAGAGAGACACTTATATTTTGATATATACTATTTCTGGGCTTATATCTGTGTAAGTAGACTAAAATCCATCAACAAAAATTAGTTATTTAAGTTCATTCATTTAATGTTTTGAAACTCAGTTCAAAATATATTCAGTTTCTTACAAAAACAGGTCACGTGTAAACTTCAATACCTTGTGGTCCTTCGAGCCGGATGGATAAGCACACTCTATAAGAATGTGATCACCAGAGTTGGAAGGTCTGACTTTCATAATCCCTGCAATATAGGCATTAATATTTGAAGTATACTGCTCAGTACTATATATACTTGATTTTCACGTTGTCAGATAACTATGATACCCTAAGAGCCCTATGGGTACCATTTATAGAAAGGCAGCAGTGCGAAAAAGCATTGTATACTTTGCAGGGCGATTTGTATGACGAACACAACTGCTAACAGTAATGGAAGCCTAAGCTGAGGCAGCGGCAAAAATGCATTAATTTAAAAAAAAAAAGAAAAATAAGCAAAAGACTAGGGGGCCACAAGAATGGCTTCTGGGGATTTTGCACCCGCACAGCCACAGAAATCTGCATCGATGAGCCAGGCTTTCGCCTCATTGAAATCGGAAAATCTTATTCCTGTTTGTTGACGTTCTCCACATTTATGTAATTATAATATGTAATGCTTATTATACAAAATAATTATTGATATCCTTAGAATACACGTGCTTAATTAGCTAGTTAATCGACAAGCATACCCTTGAATATAATGTGCCTTAATTTATGTTTTTGAATGTTGTGACTACATGTTTCCTTCCCGTAACTATATGGAAAGCTCATTCGGAGATCCATACAAGACTTTAATTAAGCCAATCGAAGTTTGTTTCAACTTAAAACCCTGAATGCGACACGGCTTGATTTATTTGCTGTGTCAAGTGAATTGCGAATGCAAAACTTTCTAGACGGCCTAGAAGCACACGAGAGCTGCATGTTAAGTGTAAGTTTACATTTCCATTTCTTAACCGGAATGGGTTTTCGGCCAGACAGACAGCCGTTTGTGGCTTTTAAGAGTCAAAAGCGTAGCGTGAACTTTTCTAATTGTAAAATTGGGCAGGGCAGATTCTCCACCCCAATTGCTCTCTGGATCCTGTGGCTGCAGCGTTCTCGTCCTGGCACTTCTTCCCCTGCCTCGCATCCTCTGCACGTGCCAAGTGTGACAAGCAATGAACTTTTTGTATCAAACTGTCAATGGGCTCTCTCTCTCTGTGCCCAGCAGCACAGTCTTTCGCGTCCTGGCACACTCTCTGTTATCCTGGATGGACAGATTGCACTGGCAGAAGCCGCACTTTATTTGCATATGGAAAACGGATGTTAGAAAAGGATGTTAGAATCATTATTTGATCTCAAGAATCTTAAGGATATAAACATATTGGTGCCTCAAGGTATAAAAAGAATATTTATGGATATATCTTAATTAAAGCTAGGCTCTTAGTATTATCCAAGTATATATAAATTGGTTTCTGAAATTAAGTAAATTGCATTCCCTATTTTTGATATATACCACAAAAACCTTTCAGTTTTTAACCCAATACAACTTCTTAGGTACTTCAATAATTACGATATTAAATATAGCTTATTTAAAACTTATTATACAAAATATTATTAGTGAATAATATCATTCTAATAATAGCAATACAAACATGTTACTGAACATCTACCTCTCTACCTTTACTGTATGCAGTAAATGCCTCAACGATTGCGGTATCTGAGGGAACTAGATTCCCATAAAAAAAAGTATCTATGAAATCATAAAAGAGTTCATGCAATTTTCCAGAGTGCAGGGCGGCAAGTGTTTGTGTGTGTGGGGGGAGGGAGATTGCGGGCTGTCTTCGACAGTCAGCGAGCTAGAAAAATGGCACAGCGTGCAAAACAAGAACATTGCCAATGGCATCAATTTTCAGCGCCAATTTTCCAGAGCAACAATAACAAGTGAGACACCCCACGCCTGCTCCTATCCCCATCCCCATCCACATCCACATCCACATCCCCATTTACCTCACCGCTTTTCCGCTTTTCCGGGGCTCGTTCATCATTCTCTTCTCTTGCCCCTTTCCTTCGCCCATCCCTACTTTATGGGCATGTGTATTTTTGGCTTTGTTTGCTTTATTTAGGCTGTTGTCTGTCTATTTACTCAAGTTTGCATACAAATGCCAAAGAAAGCGAGTGAGTTAGTGGATATCCAGAAGCTAGGGAGCCTCGAGAGGCATGTAGGCTGCCCTCGGGATACTCTATCCTGGCTGACATTTTGCAACAAAATGTGGCAGACAAAGAAAGCGCTAAGGAAGACAGTTCATTTCACATAATTGAATAAGAGCTGGGAGAAATGTATTTTGATATAAAATATCTTGGAGCATGAATTTATATTATGTATAAACTATTTTAAAGTAAAAAGATATAGTACGCTTATTATATTATAATTCAGGGTGACCTCTGAAGCTAATGAAGTCTTTCCCACCCGCTTGGAACTATTGTGCCTGCTCCTTAGACTTCTCTTGTTTAATTAAAAAATAAAATAGTTAAGCAAATAAAAAAAAAGCGACTGGCAGCAAGGGCTCTTCCAAAATAAATTATAAAGTCTTAGCTTCCAAGTTATTCCACGCTGTTTGTTCCGCTGTGTAGGGAAAAACAACTTCGAGGGAACTTTAATCAAGTTAGAAATATGAAGAGCAGCCAAAGTTGGAGATGGAGGCGGGCATAATCCTTCGTGCCTCCTCCTCCGGCAAAGGGGTTAAGTGTTGGCTTTATTGTCACAGTTAACTCAACACCATGTTGGTAAGACACGCACAGTTCATTTATCTGTGGAAAAGTTGGCAACACAAAAAAAAAATAAAAAGGAAAACAAGGAGAGTGAACGGCAGAGCAGTGCAAATATACCCGACCCGAGGCGCCCCGAGAGAGGAGTCTTTAATGTTATTAAATCAAAGGCAGCGCTTGGCAGGCCACAAGTAATTTGGATTTATAGCAGACGTTCTGCTCTCCCCCGCCTTTCGATCCAAAAGATCCGGCAATCCGGCAATTCACCCACACTTAACCCACAGTAAAGCGCAGCTAAACATTTTTTCTCCGGCTTCTGCTTTGACTTGGTCAGCTTTTTATTGGCAATGCAATGTGCTAGTGCCAACGGTGGGGGGCACTGGCGGGTTAGAGGCTCCCAGCGAGACTTTCATGGTGGAAAAACCTACAACTTTCCAGCGGAATTGGCAGCAACTGTTCACATGCGAATACCATGCATGAGGAAGGGAATAATTCAGGTAATGAAATCGTTGCTGCTCTGTTCCTCAGGGAAATCGGCAGGAATAAATTAACAACTCGGAATTTCGTGTAATCTCTAATAAGCTTATTATAAATTAATAACAATAATATTAGGCTATTGCTTTCATTTCTTAAGGAATAAAATGCTTTCTCTATTGGCCCTTTTTAATTGGAAACACCATGGAAATATAGGCAGGTCACAGGTCACGACTCAAGAGTAGGAAGCGCTCTTGACCTTTCGGTGGCCCACAACCGAATTGCCATTGTTTGAGGGTCCTTTGTCACCCGCGTCTCAAGTCCTCGCAGCTCCACTTCTCCACAGAGGCCAGGACCCACCCTCCTTCTCAGACACACACACACACACGAACACAAACACACAGATTAACACTTCCGATTCCCCCAGTTCCGGTTTTTTATTTATTTCATTGTTCGCTTCCCGTTGATTCGGCCTTTGTCTTTACCTTCGCCAAACTGAACTGATCCCAGCTGGAGGAGAGTGGAGTGGCATGGAGCAAGCTCCACTCATTCGCCATCCTGGGGCAGGACTCCGCTCCCCCTTTTGCGGTTGCCACCGTCCCGGCCAGTCCATCGTCTCGTGTCTCGCATTTTTATTTCGAGCAACTGATAAGCTTCGATATAAGAGGATTTCAAAGTGTCTTAAATAACGCTTGAGCGCATTCTGTGTGAGTGAGCCGCTGGGACTGGACGGAATGGGGGCGAAGGATACCGGACACAGGACCGAGGACGACACAGGAGGCAGCCGGGCTTGTCTCTTTTGGCAGCATTTTTAGCTTTGGCTCGTACAATAGGCATACACTAATCGAAAATGCTTACAAAATATTTCTCTAGATGAAAAAGAAGCCCCACTGGGTGGCTTGTTATCGGATTTTCCAAATTTTAGAGAGTTTTCTCTTAAATTTCAAGCGATTTTTCTGGCTTAAAAGCTTGTGTTATATTCAGGTTATATTACAGTTTAAGAAAACAAATTTTAGGCGAGTGTAGATCTGGCATCTGGCGACTGCGACCGAAAAAGGGGACGGCGGCTGCTTTCATTGTGTCATCGCCGCCGGAAGCCCTCTCTGACCTGCCTTCCCGCCTGATTTCCTTATTCATTATGGGTGTGAATAATACGCCTCTCTACGCAGGGAAAAAAGGGCTAAAAGAATCGACACACACACACTTGCCTCACTCACCTGTGCCAAAGAGTTTCCAATTTCATGTCCGGAGCGGTGGGCTGTTCAAGGACTTCAGTTACTCCAAAAACTCCAAACTTCCTTTAAATAAAATATAATTGATATCATTAAATAACCCAAAAAAACCATAAGGCATATATGAGGCCCAATTCCAAAGCATATTTATATAATTTGAGCAGGCCGAGGTAATAAGGATATATCAGGAGTAAGCTAGTCAATTTATGGACCACTCTTTCTGAGATTCAAATCAATAAACTCCACAAGCTGACCTCGCAATGACGTACCTGATTTTCCATCCGCCTATGTCTGTGGCGGAGAGAAAAAGGTTTTCACCTTTATTTGCTGCATGCTTCATTGAATATTTCCCTTTCGTTAGTGAGGCAATGAAATGTCTGTTATAAGTGCACACACACCCAAGCCATGGAAAAGCTGGAAAAGTTTGAGACAGGCCCACACACTCGAACACACACACACACACACACACACTCGGACACTCGCAGACTCGTATAGTTTATAGTCTGGCGCTATCAACACTTTAGGATCTCGTATGTTAAACCGACTTAAACACATAAGATTTATGCCTTTTTCGCAAACGTGCGCCTCTTCCCACACACACAAACACGCAGGCTCACACTCAACTACACACGCACACCTAGAGAGCAGGGTCTTCATCATTTCCACTTAAGTGCCAGTGAAAAGTCAGGTGGGATCGAAATCGGTATGGGGTGCACTACGGAAATAAAGCTCCTTAAATTACCAAGGATGGAGGATTCGGATTCGGAAAATAAGATTTTAAGCGGTAAGTTAGTCCTCTTGGTCCTATTAAATCGGTAATCTATTCCCGCAGCGCCAACTTTGTTTCATGTCCTTGTAAAATCAATCTAAAGGATGAGTAAAAAGTGGAGGCAATGCGGGTGAAGTGAAAGGATTACTTAGGGAGAGTTATAAAGTTGCATTATTAAAAAGTATGTGCTGATCTATATTATATATGTAACTGTGATAGGAACAATCGAAAAATTTATAAGAAAATACTAGAACTATCGGTTTGACATCGTTATTTATCAGCATATAGTTGGTAGATTGTAATTTTGTCATACTTCAGAGCTAAATGCTTCAATTTTTATAAAATCCATCGACTATATAGATTATTTTCGATTATTTTAACCTTGGATAATCCCAAAATAAATGGAAAATGGAATGATTCTCTACAATGCCAAAACAAGCGGCAATAAGCTATGACTTTATGAATAAGCAGCTCAGTTCCTGTCTTCGAATCTCTCTAACTCTAGAAACCCAAAAAGATACCCCATTATGTGGAGAGTTCCTCCTTTAGATAGTTGCCTATCCCGCTAGTCACCATCAATCGCTTGTCCAAGGCTGTAAGCCAATTTGGCTAACTTCATCGGCGCCAATTGAAGGCAATTTAAAAAACATAAAGATTTCAGCAATTCCAGGACATGCAGCTGCAGCCAATCCTCTTCGGTTATTCACTCAAAAATACCCAAGGCAAACATTTCAAAACGGAAAAAACTGAAACAAACCAACTGCACAGAGTGACAGGGTGCGGGTAAATATTTTTGAAAATCTCCACGGCGGCAGGAGGCAGTAGTATGTGGCGGCAATCCTGTGACAGCAGTGGGAGCTGGAGTTGGAGCCGCCCAAACCTTTGTTGTCAAACAGAGTCAAAATTAGGCTTAGGACCAGATTCCTTCCATCTCCCTGCACACATATATCTTGGCCCTTCGGATTTGCAATGCCCTAACATTTGCCAATCCCTGGGACTTGTCCGGGGTCCTGGTAGAAACCTAAACTATTGAAGTATATTTCACAAGGCATCAAGATATGGAATTATATAAGTAGGATCTTTCAGAAACTATTTGAATATTTTTTGTCTGACAAAGGGTTCCTCAATTACTATCTACGAGAGTCTTATTCTAATACAAAGTGAAACAAATCTTCAGGTTACTTGAAGTAAATGAAAGCTTAAAAGATCACAGCTTCCAACGTGGGAACTTGAGTTAGGGTATTAACAGAGCCCTTTAAATCCTATTGCAGATTTTTCATTTTTTGTTCAGCTGTATGTTTGTTTCTCTAGTTTTTGCTTTTTTTTTGTAAACAAGATGAATCGGAATTTGGCTAGGCTCACTGGCCATGCCTGGGCAAAGGACGCAGGACGCAGGACACTGGGACATGCATGGATCCGTAACTACGACAACAGCAGCCACCCCTAAGGAGAGCATAGCAAAACATTTTTGTGGTCAATGGGACAAAAACCTATTTAGATAGTAATCAAAAATGCTATTAACTTTATGCCAAAAAATTTTACAATGTCGTGAGCCGAGCCAAGCGCCAGGACCAGTGTCCGGAAAAAGGGGATTGGCTTGGATGCTGCCGGGGCCATGGAATATGTGTTTGTGTCCACAATCGGACATTGACTGTCATGGTCAAGGTAAAAAAAGGTAAGAAAGGTACGAATGGTGCGTGCTTAGGGCCAAGAAAGCAGGCCAAAGTGGCGGATCTCGGCTAAAAAAGTCTCGGAGTGGGGGCCCGGCAGACAAAACAAAGTAAATAAACATTTCAATTCAATAGTCAAGAAAATCCGCACCATAAAAGAAAACAAAGGCATTTCCCCCATTTTCCGCTCTACGAGAGAGGTGCGGGCGGCATAAAAATAAGCAAAACATTTGGGATCCGGCCTAGAAATAGTTTCGGACGAGGGTCCAAGGGGTCCGGCCTTTTCGCCAAAGTCCTGTCTCAGTACGCCTCCCATTTCCCACCCAGCTCGGTCCTCGGGATGAGACTTGTTTAACAGCTTAGGCAGTTGAGATTTCACGAGGCTGGGGCCTGGGATGCTTCCATGAAATAATAATGCTTTTTCTCCCAAGGAGTAACAAGAATGCAGGAAACGGGCGGTTTTTTCTTAAGTACATAGTTAAGTTTTAACAAGTATGAAAGCTGCTGTACATATTTAATTATTTCGGAATAAACATATACACAACATGTCTTGGATAACACAGAAACTTGACTACAATTTTGGTTGAAATAAAAAAATTAATATGGGAACTCTCTAATATAATACTTCGACCAGACAACATTTTTAAAATGAGTTTAAAATAATACGAAAGGGGAAAACAGAAATTATACTGTCAAAAAATTAAAGACCAAATAAACAATAAATAGTTTTCTTTAATTATCAAAGTCCAATATGCAAATATATTACACATATAAAATCCAACATCGAAAATGTAATGCTAATGCATAATGTTTATGCTCTTTTCAATTTTAAGTGTTATAAAATCGTTGTGTTAAATAAATCGATAAATATCGATGTACCATTCCTAGATTGCGCATATCTAAGACAATTTTAGAAACACCTGAAGGGCGAAAACGAATGATTGTCTAAAGTATTACATGTTCCCAATCGCGACTTAAAACTGAATTAATTTCTTATAAAATATTAAAATTTTATTCATTCTGAAATGATTCAACTCAATTTTGCAAAATTCTATAATTATAAATTGCTTAAATTTCTGAAAAACTATAATATATTTTTGGGAACTACTTATGCATATAATGTATCCCTATAAAAACAAAAAAGGAAACCTATAAGAATTTAAAAAAATGCTATTTCGGCTTAAATGTGATTTTATTTTTAAATTCTGATGTTCCCAACAAAGTATTACAGTTCCAAATGCCTTTCAGATATTTAATTTGATTTGTTTATTTATTTATTTATTTACATTCTGTATGCTTAAAGTTAAAAACTAAAGCTACAGAGAGGGTGGGCAGCCATAGCTGCTTGGGCTTTAGGCTGGCTTATTAATGATTTTATTAATTGCTTATTTTTCTAGTCTCTTTATATACTATATATACTTATTTCATTGGAAATTCAGATAAATTTAGCGAGATTTCAGTAAACCATCTTATGTAATATTATTATATGTTTTTACTTTCTAAAAATGCTATGCTATTGCAACTTATTATAAGAGATTAAATATATTTGTTTTCTTAAGGAAATCTAGAATTTTTTGGATGTTAGTGGATGAGGGATTGGAAAGGAGGGAGCTGAGGTTTCCATTAGGGAGGTGGGAACGGGCTGGGTTGAATGCTATGCACTCATTAAGAATGTGATTTAACGTCATTGAGTCATGATTGCAGAATTGGCAGGGGTTTGATGTTGCCTGCAATAGTCTATACTGGTGGGTCAGCCTTGTATGGCCTAGACGTAGTCTAATGATCTTCGTTTGGTCACGTCTTGATAAGCTGGGGATTTCCTTCTGTTTTGAGTAGTCGTTGATATTAATTTTGTTTCTGTTTACAGTTTGGTACCAGCTTGATGAGTGTTGAATTTGGTTTAGAGAAGTGTTAGATAGTCTAGTTTTTATGTATCTGTTTATATCGGACTGGTTGAGATTTTTAGTGGTGAATAGCGGTGCTATAGTTGCATATTTTGCGGAGTCATCTGCAATTTCGTTTCCTGTGATTCCCATATGGCTTGGAACCCACAGGATTTTTATTTTTGGATGGAGGTTAATAAGTAACCTTCGAATTAATGTAGGATAATAT